>JAYJMH010037143.1:0-15839 GCA_036873815.1 Phacellophora camtschatica
TATATAAATATGATAACGAGGCTCTGAAAACTTACACGTCGATAGTTGTTTTGTCGAGTAAGATTAAAAACCCACCTGACGGAAGATAGTTCAAAATAATTATATGAAGAATCCAAAAACAATATGTCCTCGCGAGCCAAGCTTGGCCTATTTGCCTATCTACCATGGAGCCTTTATATGATCTAAAAACTACAGATGTAAGAATAGTTCAATGCAATACCAGGTAATTTCAGTTGTTTTGTTCAATTTTTGGAGATTGGCCTACTTATGCACCCTCATTTCGGAAGTTCTGTCGTACAAGAGTGTTCAGTGGCTATTGAATTGAATTGTTAACAAAGCTATCAATCCAGACCGCGATGTGAGATTAGACTAGTTGCACAACCACAGCATCGTTACTCCTCCCCAGCACAACAACCATCATCCACCTTCCGGATAACAGATATTAGTCCAGATAAATAGGCTGCTACGCAGCACACGCTCCGCAACAATTATTTACATTCATCAAAAGCAATAAATCATATTTTACTCTACCATTAACGTATACTACTTTGGCCCGTACAACTTTCCACATTCTAAACTAGTTAAGGTATTGTTATACAGAAATAAAACATTCATTTTTGTACGTCTCATCCTTATCACTTTTGGTGACAGTATATATAAGCATAAGGAACATGTAATGTGATTGTTCTCTGCTCAGAACGGCCGCAATGAAGACATTGTGCTTCCAAACTCCTTTTGCAGCATCGTCTTGAAAATTTTGCTTGATTTTGAAAAGTTTAGATGAGAAGAAAAAATCTGCAGGATGACTTCAAACAAATTCCCACGTTTGCAAAGCCGCTGCAGAGGAGCTTTAGTCTTAATTATTTTGCTTTTTGCTTGAATTTGATATGGGAGGCTTTAAATTATAGCTTGATGCCTTGTTCGCCAGAATTTACCTTAATCACTGAGTTATGCACATGAAACTAAAAATAGAGGAGTTCTACTTTGCTGCAATTTACTGAAATTGTACATTGCAAATGCCATTAGCGTTGGCTTTCCTTTAGTACAGTTCAGGCATTATTTGGTAGATTTTGGAAAACAAAAACGAAGTATCAAACTTTAAGTTAATTTGTTTATAACAAAGAAAAGTTTCCGCGTTGCTCAGACTCTTACATCAATGTCATACAGAAACAAAAATTAATTCATTGGGCTACCGGTATAATCATCATAATTTGCAACGTTCTCCGCCCATTCAATGCACTAGTTAACTATCAACAACAACCTAGTTGACGAAAACAAGAATCTCTTTTTTTTAACCAACTGTAAAACCAAATATCATCATTGCATAACTCAAGGGTAAAAAGCAAACTTGTAATTACATAACACAAAATGCACATTTGATCACTTGCTTTGTGTTGTCTGTCGCCAATCAAATACAGAAAGGCAATGCATTCAGATTCACGGATGCAAGCATCAAGACAATGATAAATGCTGAGCTGTTTCGTGTATTTTTATTTCTTGTAATATTTTTTTGTATTGAATCATAACATTTCATCCTTTTTCTTATAACATATTTTCGTATTGAATCGTAACATTTTATCCTTTGATTTATCTCTGTAAATTGTAAACCTTCATTTTCGTGCGGAAAAGAAATACCTACTTACACTGATAGAACAAATATGAAGGAAACACAGAAAGTTAAATTAGGTAATGAGTCTGACCAGTGATCTTGGCTATGCTTTCGCGGAACGAATGAATGAATGTACTGCCAGCAACAACAAAATTTTCTTGACGTATAAACGAGAATAACACAACATATAAGAGCAATGATTTAGATTTAGCCACTAAATTTTGTTTCTCCATTTACAGCAAAATATCACACTCTCTCAAGATTTAAAGTGAACAAATTGAGATAAGATTGAAAATAAAAGTTATCTTGTTTCCAGTGCTAAAATTACCAGGCTACAAATACAAAAAGTTATCTTTCTTTAGCCAGCTATACCACCATTCCTTCGCAGAGCAGTTGGGCGTGATAACAGGAATGCTCACGGTTTTATTTCGGCCTCGTCGATCAATAATAAGACATCGCTGCTTCTTTCTATTACCGACAACATAGAAATGAAATCCAATGCATTTCATTTGACGTTGACATCTCTCATGACATTGGTGGATATTATACATCGTCCCTATCAACGTAGTCTTTAACGTTGTCTTTAACGGCAAAACTTTTATAGCAGTCACATTAAATTTCGAACAATATTTAAAATCATCATCAAGATTACACACCGGATCAGAAGCTACGGAAAATTCAACAAAAGATGTTCGCAAAAGACAGTACCAAATTACAAAAGCAAATGTCGTCTTCCAAGGCCAAAAAACTTTGATTTTCATTGCTGAAAAACACTGCATAAAAATCATCAAAATTGACATGTAAAATCTTCGTCACCATCAACAAAAACCACAAGAAAATGCTTCGAAAACTTCACATAAGCAAATTCCACAAGCGAGTTTATTAAATGTATAAGTTCTCTTGTAACAGTATATGTAAATATACTATCTGTTCAGAATGAAACCGAAAGAAAAACCCACTTTTCTTGCAAAGTTTGTGCAAACAAGCTTTTTCATTGTGTCGCGAATGTGAAACTGATCAAATGAAATAACTTGTTTATCTGTTTTCATATGGTAAAAAGGAAAAAAAATTCGTTGGCTTGGCAACAAAAAGTCTTTTGTTTGTGAACTGTATTGTCAGGACGTAAGGAAAGCGTGCATGGGTGTAGACTTGCACGTGCAAATGGAGGAGGAGCAGTATATAAATATGATAACGAGGCTCTGAAAACTTACACGTCGATAGTTGTTTTGTCGAGTAAGATTAAAAACCCACCTAACGGAAGATAGTTCAAAATAATTATACGAAGAATCCAAAAACATCATGTCCTCGCGAGCCCAGCTTGGCCTATTTACCCGTCTACCATGGAGCCTTTATATGATCTAAAAACTACAGATGTAAGAATAGTTTAATTCAATACGAGGTAATTTCAGTTGTTGTGTTCAATTCTTTCGTCAAACAAGAGTGATTCAGTGGCTATCGAATTGAATTGTTAACAAAGCTATCAATCCAGCCCGCGATGTGAGATTAGAATTCCTGCACAGCCACAGTATCGTTCCTCCTCCCCAGCGCAACCACCAGCTTCCACCCCCGGATAGCAGATATTAGTCCAGCTGAATAGGCTGCTACGCAGCACATGCTCCGCAACAATTATTTACATTCATCAAAGGCAATAAATCAGATTTTACTCTACCATTAACATATACTACTTTGGCCCGCACAACTTTCCACATTCTAAACTAGTTAAGGTATTGTTATACAGAAATAAAACATTCATTTTTGTATGTCTCATCCTTATCACTTTTGGTGACAGTATATATAAGCATAAGGAATCATGTAATGTGATTGTTCTCTGCTCAGAACGGCCGCAATGAAGACGTTGTGCTTCCAATCTCCTTGCAGCATCGTCTTGAAACTTTTGCTTGATTTTGTAAAGTTTAGATGAGGATGAAAAATTTTCAAGATGGCTTAAAACACATTCCCACGTGCGCAAAGCCGCTGCAGAGGAGCTTTAGTCTTAATTATTTTGCTTTTGCTTGAATTTGATATGAGAGGCTTTAATTTATAGTTTGATGCCTTGTTCGCCAAAATTTACCTAATACAATCACTGAGTTATGCACATGAAACTAAAAATAGAGAAATTCTACTTTGCTGCAATTTACTGAAATTGTACAATACAAAGGCCATTAGCGTTGGTTTTCCTTTAGTACAGTTCAGGCATTACTTAGTAGATTTTGGAAAACGAAAACGAAGCATCAAACTAGACTCACTACAAAAGTCATTAGTTCGCTCCTTCGCCTGATATTCCTCCGCTACACTAACGACTTATGGACTTACACGTCTAAAAACGGAAATTTTTTATGGCCTCGTTTTGAATGTGAATGCCATCAACAAAACCCGGACCAAGCAAAGTCGGAAAAAGTTATTTTCATACACAATTTAAAATAATTATGTGCTCTTCATAAACACGTCTGATTTAAGTTAACAAAAGTTTGCAGTGAGTTCTGAAGTCGTTATGTCTGTTTTCATTTATCCTGACTTTCATTCATACTTTTTTGTTTTTATTTGTATTTTTACTCACTCTATTTGCGCTTCGAGATGTTAATATCATGTTAAACTGGCAGGCCATTGCTGTGGCTTTTTGCATTTGTTTTTATACTCTCCTTCTTCATTCGCAAGATGTCAAAACACAATAAAACGAATTGAAAGCAGAAAATAAAAATGAAATTTCCATTTAGCCGAGATTCGAAATAAAATATACTTTTTAATTAGAACAGTCTTAATTTGCTTCGAAAGGTTTCATTTATGAATAATATTATGAATACTGTATGCGTAATTCAAAAAGATGAAAAACCAACAAGTTATTCTTCAGGTAAGTGGACAAAAAATTGTTGTTATTGAGTTTGCTTTCCTGCTGGTTACAAAACACTTTGTGTTTATGTTTTCCTCATAGCAAGAATATTGATACAACTGAAGTCTTGTTTTTAACTTTCATCTCCGGACACCAGTCTTAGCTACCGTTTTCAGAATTCGCATTCTTTTCGTAAAAGAGAAATTCTCTGCTAAACCTACCGTTTTCGGAATGTGGGATTCTATTTTGTTCTCGCAATAAAAAACGTTGACCGGCTTGTGTTGTGTGATATCCATATTTAGTGTATTTTGCGGAACCAGAATTCTATCTTATCATAACAAAAATAGTCCAAATTTTCATTAGTCTTTCTACCAGTCGCTTGTTTTTGACAAAGCGACTGTTGTAGCCAGTCTAGTTAAGGCATTACTTAGTTAAGGTCTTGCGTTTTTCGTTTATTCGGTATTGTATTGGGAAGTCTCAACAACAGTATAACAATACTTGAATACATCATTTGAACGGCAAATGTTGCATCTAATTAAAGGTAACTGCAAGGTGCAGGCAGCAATGATAAAGATAAGAACCGAGTTATTCAGAAACATTTTCAGATAAACGTAAAACCTTCACAACTAATGTTGAAACTTTTTGCCACGACTGAAAACACACACAGCCTCGAACGGAAGCTAAACAAGAATTAAACATTAATGTAACTGCCGTAGAGTTACCAAAATTTGTCTCTGTGCTTATCCCTCTCACGCCCGTATTGTTATTTCTCCTAAACAGGCAAATCCAATGCAACTTTTATTTTGCAGGGGGCAGCACATGCAAACAAACTTAATTTATATGATAAACTTACATTGAAATATCTGAAATAAATATAAAGTTCTGGCCGCATTTCCCTCCTGCAAATTTTTTTTTCCGTATTGAATTGTAACATTTTATTCGCATTGAATCGTAACATTTCATCCTTTAATTTACCTCTGTAAATTGTAAACCTTTAATTTCGTGGCAAGAACATACTTACTTACACTGATAAGGAAGCAAACACAGAAAATTTGGTAATGAGTCTGACCAGTGATCTTTGCTATGCTTTCGCGGAACGAATGATTGAATGTACTGCCAGCAACAACAAAATTTTCTTGACATATAAGCGAGAATAACACAACATATAAAAGCAATGGTTTAGAGTTAGCCACAAAATTTTGTTTCTCCATTTACAGCAGAAATATCACACTCTCTCAAGATTTAAAGTGAAAAAATTGAGATAAAATTGAAAATAAAATTTCTCTTGTTTTCAGTGTTAAAATTACCAGACTACAAATACAAAAAGTTATCTTTCTTCAGCCAGCTATACCACCATTCCTTCGCAGAGCAGTTGGGCGTGATAACAGGAATGCTCACGGTTTCATTTCGGCGTCGTCGAACAATAAGACATCGCTGCTTCTGTCTATCCCCGCGAACATGGAATTGAAATCCAATGCATCCTTTTTTCCGTTGACATTTCTCATGACATTGGTGGATATTATACATCGTCGTTATCAACATAGTCTTTAACGGAAAAACTTGTATAGCAGTCAGATTAAATTTTGAACAATATTTAAAATCATCACCAAGCGAGCACACCTGATCAGATGCAACGGATACTCCAACAAAAAATGTTCGCAAAAGACAGCACCAAATTGCAAAAGCAAATGTCGTCTTCCAAGGCCAAAAAATATTGATTATCATTGCTCAAAAACACTGCGTAAAAATCATCAAAATTGACATGTAAAATCTTCGTCACCATCGACAAAAACCACAAGAATATGCCACAAAAACTTCATATAAGCAATTTCCACAAGCGAGTTTATTAAATGCATAAGTTCTATTGTAACAGGTAACAGATTGCAATTAAAGGTAACTGCAAAGTGCAGGCAGCAATGATGAACATAACAACCGAGTTATTCAGAAATATTTTCAGATAAACGTAAAACCTTCACAACTAACGTTAAAACTTTTTGCCATGACTGAAAACACACACAGCCTCGAACGGAAGCTAAACAAGATTTAAACATTAATGTAACTGCCGAGGAGTAACCAAAATTTGTGCTTAGCCCTCTCACGCCCGTATTGTTATTTCTGCTAAACAGGCAAATCCAATGCAATTTTTATTTTGCAGGGGGCAGCACATGCAAACAAACTTAATTTATGTGATAAACTTACATTGAAATCTCTAAAATTAATATAAATTTCTGGCTGCATTTACCTCCTGCAAAATTGACGTTTAAAGTTGTTTGTCAATATGGCCATTCCCGGGGTGAAAATATTAACTACAAGTATATCTCGCTTTTGCGGCAATTACATCTGCTGTTTTTGAAAACTAATATATTTTCACCAGATTATGATAATTAAAAATATAAAAATAATTAAAAAGTTGCTCGAAACACGCGAATGTTTGGATAATTCCGAGGAAGCAAAAGCTATGTTCATTTTAATAAACAAAGGAATCAAAAATAATAACAGTCAATAATGTTCTTTCATTCGACAAACTACAAGAATACGCAAACATACATTGTGTACATTCTTTCTTACGAAACCAAAATTTTTATTTTCAATAATTTGCGGCAAAAATATTCAGAATGAAACTGAGAAAGTGTATTGATTTAGTTGGATGAAACTTGGTCTCATCTCATCAAAAGCTACTCAAGTAACTACACAGTAACGGACCGTTAAGAAAATTTCCTTAATGCGTTAACTTTAAACCTAATTTGAGAGAAAGATCATTCATTATCAGTCCATGTTTTGAAATCAAATCAACCTGCATGCCTTAATGGTGACTTAGGAGTTTAAAAGTTGAAAAGGTTCGTTGATCAAAATCCCAAGTCGAAATGGGAGCAAGCAGGTTAATTTAATGCTAAAACGTGGACTGGAAATTAATATTGCTATTTCAAATTGACCTAACATTTCACAAATGTGGGTAATTTTAATTTCCAGTTTTGGTGACGTAAACATGATTGCAGATGACTGGATGATATCCCAAATTGTAAGTTTGCCCTTCGGACGGCATTTTGAGTACAATTTGTTATTTGTAGCTTCAAGAATTTCGAGCTGCAGTCCTGCAAAAGAAGATGAGTTTTTTTGGGTCACCCAGTACTTTAGCATATTACTTTTACTTGATTTTTGAAATCAAACATACCTTTTCCAAAGATCCGGACGAAGATCACTTGGAACTCCAGCCAAAACCAATTTTTTAAGCTCCTCCTATGAATATAATAATGTTAATTAACTAATTAATTAACCATATAAAAAGCGTAACCTAAATACCACACAGGGAAACCCAAAAAATTAGAGTCTTTTAAAAAAACCGTTAATCAAATTTATTAAACTAACAGTCTGTACGATGTTTAGGTGTACCCTTTTTAGGTAAACCTTTCAGCTTGACAAACAACTTAAAACGTCAATTTTTTAGGAGGTAAATGCGGGCAGAACTTTACATTAATTGAAGATAATTCAACGTAAGTTTACATATTGAATTAAGTTGGCTTATATGTGCTACCCCCTGAAAAATGAGACTTTCATATGATTTGCCTGTTAAAATTTGAAATAAATACGGGCGTAAAAGGGTTAGTCAAGCTACGGGCTGTACGAAAAGTTTGTATTTACACCCACTTCCGTTTTTTCATTCATTCTACTTGTCCTACATTCCGTGGTTTGAATTCGGTCACACCTTTTGCTTCCCTGTGACCAATTATACTTCCTGAAAATGTAACGTTTTAGTCGTTTATCAATAAACCATATAACATTTTTATTTTTATACGGTGTAGCATTTTTATTAAAATTAAATAGTAGTTTTAAAACAATTAACTCTTTTAAAACTTACATTATGATAAAGATCTTTGTTAGTGGTTTTATCCATAAACTCTTTCCATTCATTTCGCAACTCTTCTTCCTACAATTTGCACAATGGGCATCACTCTAAGACGCTAGCATTCACATCATCACAAAAATAGATAAATTAAAACTAAAAAAAAATTGCTTTTTCACTGGAGTGTCTGATTACTTAGAGGAAGGGTGTAACATCCCCCCTTCCAATAGGTACGCCCCTGATAAAATAGCTATTTAGTCTCCTCCTTAATGGATTATATGTTACCCCTTGTGCTAATAAATGTTGCCATGTGTTTATAAATTGGCCACATGACTCTTCTCGAGTAAAATAGTGCCAGCATATTCAAAGTCTTAAAAAAACGTTTCTCATATGCAATTTCTTTCGAGCAGAACGTTGCTGAACGATAAGAAGATATGACCTTACCTTTGCTTCAATAACGTAGTGTTCCTTTAGTTGTTCACAACAATAGTGAAATGCTTGAGCAGGACTTTCTCTCTCTCCGTGAATGAAACCCAGCTTGTCTGTGTAAACAGTAGAAATGGCACTGCAAACAAAGGCAAACAAATGTTACAGCTAAGCAGGCCTCCTACATATGGTAATCAAAACAATGCAAACGTAGTCCACGATTTAGCAGCAAAATATGTAAATTAGCTAGATGGACTCCAAGAACAGCGGAAATTGCACTGCAGACAAAGGCTTGGAAGAATGGTAATTCAAACGATGTAAACTAGTCTCAAACTTGAGAAAAAAATTAGCTAGATATAAATTTCATGCTAAATTTTCCTGCTCCTCGTAAATACTGCATACAAACACGAGAAACCTTTATTACAGACAAGCAGACAACGTACTTATGGTGGCAGGCTAAAGTTGAGCAACGAAAACTAGACTGGTTTCAACGATCAAGATGAAAACACCATTAACAACCAGAACATAACAAAGGAGAAGTCCAAACTAGAATTTCCAAAATGAAAGTAAAATTTCGTCAGCATTTACCCTCTGAAAGTATAACGTTTTACTTTGTTTATCATTGTGTCACATGGCTCTTCCGGGGGGTAAACACATAATTACCTTTTGTAGTCAGGTAACTTTTGATCAACAACTTTTGCCGCATCCAGCATGTCAAGTATCTTGTTACAGTGCTAAAGAAAAAAAAAAGAACGAATCAAGAAGAGTCTTTCTTTTCCTTAAATGTTGACTTAAATATTGAGAACTCTTTAAAATATCACCTTATTAAAATAACTAAATTAATTACCATGATATTGTTCCTACTACCTACTAACGAATAATTATAAATAACATAGTTGTATTTATATCACTTTTTTATTAACATTCATGCAACGCTTGCTCCTACGTTATGCTTATGTTACGCATATCTTCATGTCATTATCTTATAATTCATTTTCTTTTATTAACATTTAAGTTACCGGCCTAAGTTCGTTAAGCCATGCTTATTCTGGGTCATATAGAATGCATCCTCATTATTGTACGTAGAATAGTTGTTGAATTCTATGAAAACATAAAAAATTGACATAAAAAGGTTGCTTTCACAATTCAAAGGGAGGCTGATTCATGTTAGAGTTTGCCTCTGTAGTTTTGCACCAGCAGCCCAGTAACAGGCAACGAAGTGCGTCAATGAAGAGAAAATGAAATAAATTATGGACACCTGAGCCGGAACATAGTGAGAGATGCCTTAACAAAACCTTGATAAACATCATTCATTATTTAAATGTCATACTTTATTTAAATGTTGGTTTACAAGCGCAGCTAACTACAAAATATAATTATCTAACTTATACCAACTCTGAGTTCCTACCATTAAAATATAATTAAAAAAAACAAGAAAACAAAAAAACAATAAATCCATGTGCATTAAAACAAAACTGAGAGAATAAAACGAGCTATGAAATATAACCGACGTTTCAAACATACATGGTACATATTTTGCAATTTGTATATTATTCTATATATATATGACCACACAGTGTGCACATACAGTAAGATTCCGCCAATAATAAACTGACTTGCAGATTTTAATCCATAGGCGGATTTTTAGGAAAAAAGTTACAACTCATTTTTCGAAATCGATTAAGAGAGTTGATTTAAACGATGCAAATCATTTAAGAGTAATAGAGAGCATTGCTATGAGTTTTCTATCACATTATTGGCCGCATGGCATCATCCCAACTCTATCTAACTTGATAAAATACTAAAAACCAGACAGGCTGATTTTCAAAAATCGGTTTCTGATTCACGGATTCTTACCATATTTGATGTTGTTTTTATGCCATACAATACTGCGTGTGGGATTTTGGATATGTGTTTTTTATTACTGGGTGTCTTTCTACTTGATATCTGCTGGGTGTCCCAAAAAAATGGTGATATGTTTTAGGCTAGTGCTGTGAATATTGTTCAAATCCGTGAAAAATTATTTTTTAACTAATCCTCCATAGCTAACTTAAAAATAAAATCCTTGGTTTAATGATATTGGTCATTTGAGAATTGAGATAGAAACATTTAAAGTTAAAATTTGCCTCCCAATACCAGAGGTTTTGATTTGGCCCACGCTCTATCGTAGGATTTTCTGAATTACGGCGGAGTTCCAGACAACATAATTGGTTTTGGAAAACATTTCTGAACAATGATTCCAAAAAGCATTTGAAAAAAATTAAGCTTAGACCAAAATCTAGACCATTTTCTGGAACACAACCGGTAGGTACAGAAAATTCAAATGTATCTTTCGTAAATTCAGAATTTATTTTCGGCTTGGTTGTATACATTTCGACTGCGCAAGCTATTTTAGTAGCTCCAAGGTTACGCCAATCAAATTTCAAATTTATATGCTTCTTGTTTAAAATTTGAAAAACGGGCATAAAATTGCTTTTTCTTTAAAATTTGAAAAACGGGCATAAAATTGCCTCTTCTTTAAAATTTAAAAAACGGGTATAAAATTGCCTCTTCTTTAAAATTTGAAAAACGGGCATAAAATTGCCTCTTCTTTAAAATTTGAAAAACGGGCATAAAACAACCCTAAAATTCATTGAAAACTAAAACTCACCCTATTGTACTCTAAACTCGTGTCTGTTTCTTCTCCTAAAATTAAAAAAAGTGGTAAAAAAGATAATCTAAAACTTGCTAACAACATATAGCATAACATTAAGATAATGTGTTTTGATCAGATTTAGTTTGCCAAGAAAAACGGAAAGAGCTTCCTCCCATTCACTACAGAAGCTGTATAACTTCTGAATGCAATATTATTTTCAAGATGCGCTTTGGAAAAATCTTATCTATAGTTGACCTGAATTGATAATCGCCCTAAACAAATCATTTGTAAGCTTGTTCATAAGATTTCATTTATATATTTTTTTCTTTCATTTGTGAGAGTTGTATGATGTAACTTCAATCCAGAAGCACGCTTTATGAATTTACTTGTCTCAAAAGAGTCCAGAGAGTGGTGAACTAATGGTAAACAAAGTGATCCATTCGGGGCGATGATCAATTCAAGCGACACCACTGCACTCTAGCACCAAAATAAAGATTAATTCTACTTGTATTTACAAATAGCGTTTAATTTCGGACAAAGTAGTGTTGTCCAAACATTTTCGTGCCTGAAATTTTCCGACCAATTGCTTTATTAAAATATTTCTTATTATAACAAGGAAATTACACAATTTTGTCCGAAAATATTTGTACGAAAGTGCAAATAAATAAAACCTTGAACTAATAGATCTTGAGTAAGTGCCACAAAATCCTTCTTCAGCATCAGATTCTCTGTCTTTAATGATTTTACAACGCTGTAAAAATCAAATTATACAAATATCAAGCGAAATAAAACGTACAATTTCTTAACTGTCAAAACATTACTGAGATAAAAGATTAATTTGCATAAAAAATGAAAACCCCACCCACGAATGTTATAGTACACGTTTGTTATAACAGCTAGCTCCAGTCTGAGGCTGGTGTTTCTTATTAGTTTAGTTTTTCTTCAACAGTTTTGATATATAACAAGCTTTGATGTAAGTGCAGTAACCAAATGTACTATTTTCATACTGTTATGTTGATCAGTATACATGAAGTAAACATGATATCATGTATGTATTATGTACCTAATTATATGTTGTGATTTATGTATGTAGAAAATTGTGCATTTTTGTCATTCTTATTTTTTGTTTTTCGAATCCAAGCCGGAGCTGCTTCTTGGGTGTTTTTACCCAGGGTAGGGTGTTTTTATTCTTTGGAAAGTCTCAGCCTGGCGTTTCGTATAAGGTTGTTCTTATATAAAACGTGTATTTATTTACGTCTTGCTCATAGTCGTCGAAAACCAGTTCGGGCCCCAGAATGAGCTTCACTTCAAAACCGACTCCGGCCCTGAGAAGTCATGACTTGCGTTCTTAAGATTACCAGCTCCAGCAATCTCAGCCTCGATGCTCAGAAGTGCGAAATCTGTTAGCCCTACCTAAGTCATCGTGCTTCTGATAAAGTTGTTTATCAATTTGAAATTTAAGATTCTCACTTTTACGAGGTGAAACTTTTCAAGAAAAGGCTTGGTCACAAGACGTCCAGGCTGAAAAATGGTCGTAAAATAGCTTTTCAACATGGGTTTAAAATTTCATAGCAATATTCAATATGCCAAGGGTTATTTGCCCTCATTTACGCTTTACCATGTTTTTGGCTATTACTGTCACAAAATACTAGATTTCTAACCGATTCAAATTCTTCCATCAATTAAAATTTTTAACCACTTCAAAGTCTGTAGTGTCATGATTACTCCAGGCTTAACAAAATTGTAACCTTTCACGCCTGGATTTATTTTTAGTTAACAGGAAAATCCCATCTAAATTTAATATTGCAGGGTGTAGATTTACCCACTAACTTAATTCAAGAGATAAATTTATCTTGAAATATCTGAAATGTGTTTAAAGTTATGTCTGTATTTACCTACTGGAAATACGAGGTTTTTTGTTATTTGTCCAAAAATGCGTCCTCCCTAAGGACTTTTAAGAATAGTATTTGAGTTTTATTTTTATTTTTATTTTATTCTATTTTTTTCTTTCAGGTTGTTATGATATTTAAAAAAGTTTTGAATTGTAAATAAATTTTTATTTAAATTGTATCGTGTAGCGTGTAATGTATGAAGGGTAACCCTCCCTATTGATATACAAATTAAAAATTTTAATTAAAAATGAAAAACAAAAATTGAGAATGGGCCATATGGCCTTTCCCGGGGAAAAAAGTAACCAGATATAAAAATTGAAAATAAAACCAACCACTGATTTTGAACCAAATCTTCTTCGAGCTGACGAATTTTATCCACCATCTTTTGAACTTCGTCACCAAGGTGATCATTGTTTGACGACAAAGAAGCGCATGATTTACATTTCCACTGAAAGTGTAGGAAGAGTAGAAGCAAATATACAAAATATCTAAATATTAATGTATAAAAACTATTAGCTACGGGCCTTAACACTTGTTAGTTATGATACTTTCCAATGCTACACGCTTTTTAAAAGGAATACCTTTATAGGGAACTCCTGTCTGAGCTTTGAGTAAATTATTTTCGTATCTCGGAAAGTATTTACATTAAGTTTTTGTAACTCAGTTTAGTTTAATTTAGTTTGCATGACGACGCTCTATGTAGTGTAGCATATCATTAGTGTTAAAATGAAAAGAAAAAAATAAGTAAAAATTAGGTGTGCGCATGTTTAGAACACGCCTTCAAAAGTACTTCAAAGTAGCCTCATTACATAATTCCCACCTTTAATGACATCGAGCCTCGGCAAAATTATCTGGTTCTTAAGAAAAAGAGTGTAAAGTGTAAATCGCTCAAGCTATTGCTAACATCAACCAATTTCAAATCTGTCTTCGGGTTGGATGTTACAGCCCAAACATCTCCACACGGTACAATAATTACAGCTTTGTCTCCAGTAACCGCCATCTTGACTCAAAGTGGCCATTGATTTTATCATTTACAACAAAACAATTCAAATATAATCAGCATGAAATAAAACATCGCACATGCAAAATTTAGTAACTTCCTTATCACATTTCAAAGTTGCTCAATTTCAAAATGACCTTCTGCCTTTGTGAATATGTAGTCTTTGCTCAGACAAGATCACATCTGGATGGTTAGGAACGTGCAGAAACCAAAAGTCTTGCAAACAAAGTCAAACGTGAAACAAAGCCAAACGTGAAACAAAGCCAAACGTGAAACAAAAGAATGCAAACAAAGCCAAACGTGAAACAAGGCCAAACGTGAAACAAAAGAATGCAAACAAAGCCAAACATGAAACAAAAGAATGCAAACAAAGCCAAACGTGAAACAAAAGAATGCAAACCAAAAGTAAAAAACCACTTGTATGAAATGCAAACTAAATTTGTACTTGACAAAAATGTTCTTAATTATCACAGATCTGAACAATACTCTGTGCGGAGATGCAGGAAGCAATTCAAAAGTGGGTGGACCAAGAGAAAAGGGGGCACATGTTAACCCCTATAATGGTGCACTTTTACGTGAACGTTTTTCAAAAAGGGCACATTACAAAAAAAATGGAGTACGACACGCGTGTTTAATTCGGTGTTATACGTGTGTCAATCAGCATTGAACGTGTGTCAACCAACATTGAACGTGTGTCAACCAACATTGAATGTGGGGGGAACATAAGAATATCCCAGTTTTACGATAAATTTGTCTCAAAAATATTTGGTCCATAATACACCACTTTAACTAAAATGCGCCATTATGGATTTCTTCAAAATTTTGCTCAATGAAATTCTTGACATCAAATTCAGATTCCTGATACGAAACGTAGCCAATGTGTGAATTTTCATAAGCAGCTGAATTTTTACAGGAATTTAAAGTTTGAGAATTTATAAGGGATTTGACAGTAAAAAATGCTCAGGGTGTAAATTTTCAGGTTTAAATGCTGAAAAAATCATTTGTAGTTAGGAAAAAATAATGAAAATTGATCGATAAACTTACTTTCTATTCCCAATCCGAATCTCAAGTCAAAAAATTAATATCTTGAACTCTTGAAAAATTCCCAAAATGGCGGACTTTCGTTAAAGTCGTGTATTGCACCACAACTGTATAAACACAAATTACATTGAATAAATACGTTTAAAACGTAATATCTTTACGCGTCCAGTGTTTTAAACGTACCACAAATGTTTGGACAACAAGCAAAATTGCATTGTCTTTTACATACCTTCTTGTTAGCTGCTGAAGAGTTACGTGCTGAAGGTAACTGCATGCTGTCGCTGAAATTTAATTTAAAAATAGAAAAATATAATTGGTGCGTGAAATACAATATTTTCAAATGATCATTTTCTCAACAGAGGCAAATTTTGTAACAATAGTGAAATTGACACACTGGTTTCTACGGTGGCCAACAACTGTCACCACGGGCTTTAAGAAAAGTAAAGTTTGTATTTATTCCCATTTCTGTTTTTCTGTTCATCACACACGATCTTTCATTTCTCCACATTGCAATTTTCGCGGAACTTTGGGTTGTTCTTCTTGTGGGGGGGGGGGGGGGGGGGGGGGG
>JAYJMH010037154.1:0-15838 GCA_036873815.1 Phacellophora camtschatica
ACCACTTTGCCCCGGCCAGCTGCCCCGGCCTGCCCCGGCAATGCCCCGGCAACATGCCGGGGCATCGGCACCCTCCTTCATTCAGCCTTTCATTCAGCCTTTCATTCAGCCTTTCCTGGGCCATGGTACTTCACAAAAGCTTTTAATCACTTTTAGCTTGCTGAAAGATCTTTCTACCGAAGCTACTGTAACAACAGGCATTGTGCAGAAGCAACAGATACATTTTCGAAAATTTCATCCAGTTTGAATATTGTTATAGGAATGAAGCGTACATATTTTTCGGGCCCTTGTCGGAGCCATACTAGGTTTTCAATAAAATAATTACCCCTACAATTTTAACTGAAGACCCGCCCGGGGCACGTTTTGATGATAAACTGGAAAATTTGGTATTCATAAACAAGGAACTTTATTGGAACTTCCTATTTTGCAATTATGCCATCAATCAAGAAAATTTTCTTTTGTTTCAAAGGTTTAAAGAAGGAAAACATCAATAAAACAGGAAAAATTGCTATCATACCTTGAAAGAAAATAAACGTTTAAAGAACTTATTGTCTTAAATAGATTCTTTTGTTACTCCGGAGTTGGCGTAGCCCACATTACTGTCAATAAAATAGTCAGCAATATTCTACCATTTCGTTGAGTGGCCAAGTTCCGCAATCTTTCAACAAAGTGTTATCTCTGAAAATTCAGCACCTAAGTATTAATTCAAAGTTTAAATTTTTTTCAAAATTTTTATGATCTTTTGTTATATTTTGGGAAACTGGCTGCACTCTTTTTTATCAGAACACATTTTATAAGAACATCTAGGCTCGGATAGTTAAAAAATGAGAATAACATGCTCAGCCACAGATCCAAGTTTTCCAAAAATTCAAAAACGTATTTTGAAATCGTTTTCGGTGATTGTAATACTTACTAGAACAATTACTAACTTACTCTACAAACACGAGTAATACTAACCACGAGTATTCCCCGTTGTACTGCTGAAGCAAAGCAGAAAAAATTAGCCACGTCATCAATTAGGATAATTATTGAAGAAACATCTGTGCAAAAATAAAAACAATTTAAGAACATTGTAAGCCTCAAATTCTCAGAAATTCAAGAACATCGAGTCTCGTCAAACATTATCTGGTTCTTTTAAAAAAGAGGGTAGTTTATTGTATTATATACAGAGTTTCGCAAAAAATGTATTCATATTTGACCATTTAGTATCATTTGTATTCATATTTCAATTCATATTTCTTTCTTTTTTTAATTTTCATTGCTGCTAATTGTCTATAAAAACAACTGTACTTTTTTACGCTGCAGAAGTGAGAAGATAATCAATTGTTGAAAGATTCAGTATTGCTCTACTTCATTTACAGGGAGTGTTACAGCATGTTCTCTCGCTGGCTGTCAAGAAAGATGCCATTGAAAACGCGGATAAAGCGAAAAAGGTTTGTGAACATTTACGTTGAAATTTGTATGCATCAATGAAAAATCTAAGGCGAAATTTATGCGTTGCACTTATATCGAGTCAATTAATGATATAAATTATCTATGACAAATCCATATCGAATCTGTAATTCGAAGCGTCACATCAAATTAGAGCGAAAGGCAACTCAAATTTGTGATGCTCTAAAGAAGAACGTCGCTCTTCTCGTGTGCCGAGCTTAATTGAAACACTAAGTGCAGTACACGAGACGAGCGACGTTTGAATGAATTAAGTTCGGCAGAATGAATCAAGTATGACAAGATTTTGGAGCGTCAGAGCCTGTCGCATAATGCGACACAAGAGCGACGCCATTTTAGAGGTCGCTCTTCTCATGTGCCAAACTAAATGCATAATTAATTGTAATACATTATTTACAAGATTTTTCCTGCGTGATCAGCCATTTTCGTAAATTTTTGTTTTTCGCTCCATATCCGGATTACTTTGTGTAATATTCAATAAACACTTCGATGCGACAGAAATAAGTTCGACTTTTGAACTGGAGTCGCTTCAGAGTCGCACTGATGTCGCTCCAAATTAAATTAAGTTCGACACACCAGAAGAGCGACGTTTGAACCAGGCCTAAGTAAATAAGTAGGCCGACCGCTAGGTTGAAGGTAACCCGAAGGCTTCTTTTACACTTACTGCTACCCATGGTGGGCAGGAGGTAACTGCGGAGGCAGGCCGCCACGTATTTCCCTGGTTTGACTATGTTAAAAAGAACTATCCTAAAATCATTGCTAGAATTTTACCCAAGGAGGGGGGGGGGCAGTACCATCTAACTCGGATAGGGGGCGTGTCCGAAGAAATCTTGAGCTGACCTAAAAATATAATGGAGTGAAAACCCAAACCCAAAATATAACAGTATGTTGCATGTTGTGATGCAATTGTGCTGCCTGTAACATCTTTTTATTAACATTTCTATGTTATTTCTTAATATTTTACCCAAAAATATAAGATTTTAGAGCCGAAATTATATTTTTTTAAGAAACATTTTCAGACCCAAAAATATGTTATCGAAATTGAAATCCCAGACCCAGAAATATAGGACACGCCCCCTATTCATGTCAAATTGTATTTCCCCACCTGAGGAATTTTACCTGAAAATGCATTTTATTTTTCTCATCTTTTAATTGGCATTTCCTTTCCTTTTCTGTTTTGTTATTTATAATTCATGCTTGCCACGACAGATAGCAGAAATTTACGAGATGATGCAAAAATGGGATGGTATAGCGAACGTGATTCCAGAATTGGTAAATATTTTTATAAATATTTATAAATATTTTTTAGGTTTACTTACAGTATTACGGTAGAGTCTTGTTTGAAGTCAACCACATGTTCGTGCTAGCCTTATTGCTTTACGAATTATGTTCTTGTTAATTCTGGATTTTGTGTATGGTTGCTTTGAAACTTTACATCAATGTTTGAGTTTAATAAATTTCTTCAATACCTTAAAGAAAAAATGTTTCGCGGGAAGAAACTTTTGCTGTTTTTGCGTTTTTGATGCAAATCCGCGAAATGACCAAAGATTTACAATTCATGAAAGTTTATTCCAGCGAAATCTATTGGAAAAGGTGATTGTTGAAGATTTTCTCCACAAAACGTCTTTAAACCAATTTCTGAAACCTAAAAAAGTGAATTTTTACTGCTCGTATATTGAAATAATGGTTTAGCATAACAAACATTAAGAATTTTTATTGCATCTACAATTTTAACACTTCGTTTTTTGAAAATTTCTAATTTATGTGAATTTATTAACTTTCTTTAGACTGATCGACTGAAGGCACTGAAATCATTACACGAACAAGGTGAGAAATAACCCTTTTCTGATATCAACCCTTTTACCCCAGGAAGGGCCATATGGCCCATTGACAAACAACGTATCATGTCAAATTTCCAGGAGGTAACTGCGGGTAGAACTTTACGTTAATTTTAGATATTTCAAAGTAAATTCATCAAAAAATATTTAAAAATATCAAATGAATCAAGTTTGTTTGCACGTGCTACCTTCTTCGAAATAAAACTTGCACAGGATTTGGCTGTTTATTAGAAATTAGTCCGGGCGTGAAAGGGTTATTGAATTTCATAAAGAGTTTTATTCTTGTAAAATACACCAAAAATTGTGTTGCCCTTTACGTTAGACATTGGATTTATGAAACTAAAAGAACCCAAATTTCCATTGATCAATTGAAACTAAACCATAACGTCCAATACTGCAAATTATGTATGGAAGTACGTGTGTTTTTAAAGTGAGCTTAGCTGCATACCTAGAGTAGAGGTGAGGTTTGGAAGATTTTTATGCAAATTAAAATTATGGAATGAATAAAGTCAATTTTCTCAAAAGAAATCAAACCAGAAGTAACTGTTGCTTTTATAAAAACTGAGGAGAGTGTCAGAACGAATAGACCAGTTGATAAAAGTAGTTTCTCGATTCATTTTTGAATATTTTATAGGAACAGGACATTGCTGATCCACGAAACGACGAACACGAAACGGTTGCGAATGGTAGAACATATTTCTGTTTTGTAGCTTTAATTGTCGATATTCCATTATTTATTGCCTCTAACCTAAGTAAAGGAACTTCTTTCTGGGACACTGATAAGTTTGTGGGACACTAATAAGAACATGAACTTGCATCAGGTGGACATAAGTGACGGTACACGAAGTCAGGTCAGAATTCGGGGGCTTTCTTGTAAAGGAAAATCAGATTTACAATAGAGGCGAGACGATTCTCGTACTTTGTTGATCCTCTCATTGATTAACCATCGGTATTTTTCTTTTGACAGCCAGTACATTTGCTCAGTCATTGACACATCTGGAGTCAGCACAGAATCAAATCAAAGATCAATTAAAGTCACAAAACGGCATGCTTGAAAAGGTATTCGTATTTATTTCAACTTTGGTTAACATGGAAGTCGCGTTGATTTGTAACCTAAAAGGCTGATTATATTGGTTAGGCGTTTATCCTATTTTTTAGGTATTTTCTTGTATATCTACTTGTATGTATACTGTATATTCAACTCTAGTTGGCCTGCACAGCTATACACGTTTTATACTGTTGCAACTTTTGAGGGCAAATTAAAACACCATTTGAAATGATAATGCGGCGGAAATAACTGAATGTGACAGTTATCAAGTTCTTATATTTTTATTTTTATTTTTAATTTTCAATTTAACTAAATAGTAGAATACGTAAAGTATTTTTTATTTCGAACTCTCGCTGAACAGCCAAAATCAGTAAAAACTAACCGAAGAAAAGAGAACGTAATTACGGTTAAGAAAACCTGCTCGAATTCGAGACAAGGAATGTTCGCTCAGATAACAAATTCACCCCGGCCTAAATGTCCTAGCGTTTCTTGCCCCTTGAAATTTGCAGGTGGAAAAGGGGTTGGAATTCTGTCCTCGAACTTTGTCAACATTTCGCCGGCAAAAATTGCGTTGCCCGCCAAAAAGCTGGAGAAACTAACAATCCCAGAAAGACCCAGAAAGCAATGTTTTGTTTACAGTGTGCGCATTAACAATTAAGGCTGATTTTCCTTAAAAATGCTAAAAACTCATAGATTCTATTTTTAAACTTGTCTCTTCACTGTGCAAAATGTTACAAAATGAAACAAAAATGTTTTACCATTAAAAATTAAGGCTAATTTTCCTTGAAAACTCTAAAAACTCATGGATTCTATTTTTTGTAATGAGGGCTCTCAGTGTTAAAATCGTGAATTTGGTGAGGAAAGCATGGAAATGGGGAACTTATAGATTCTGACATGCTGAACACGTTTAGATCGGGATTCTAGCTGAAAAATGTCCCCAAAGGCTATTTTTAGACTAGGCTACTGGAGCCCAGTCTCCTTAACTAACATTTGGCATCTTAATACCTTCCGTTAGCAATACAGACGTGAAACTTGGCGAACTTACACATTTTTAAATGTAGAATACAATGAAATTAATACCTCGTCGAAAAATTGCTCCAAAATGCTATTTTTAGACTAGGGTATTTGAACCCAGACCTCTGAACCAGCATTTGATTATTAAATACTACCCAACAACAATACAAACATGAAAATTACTCTTCTTGTATATTTTGACAAGGAGAATACATTAAAATTTTGGGATAGTTTTGGGTCATTAAATGTTGGTTCAGAGGACTGGGTTCGAGTACCCTAGTCTAAAAATAGCATTTTGGAGCAATTTCTCGATGGGGGAATTGATTTTAATGTATTCTCCATTTAAAAATAGGTAAGTTTGCCAATTTTGCGTTTGTAATGCTAATAAAAGGTAATAAAACTTCATATGTTAGTTAAGAGGACTGGGCTCCAGTACCCTAGTCTAAAGATAGCCTTTGGGGGCATTTTTCAGCTGGGGTCCCGATCTAACCGTATTCAGCATATCAAAATCTATCAGTTCGCGAAGTTTCATGCTTTCCTCACAAAATGCACGATTATTATGACAGAACGATGTTTTACACTGTTTTACAGTATGCACATTGAAAATTAAGGCTAATTTTCCTTAAAAACGCTAAACCCTTAAAGATTCTATGTTTTAAACTATTCCGTTTACCACAATGACCAAAATAGAAGGAAAATTTTAACCCTGTTGCTTTCTGCCATGCCATCAGGTCAATTATGTGAAACAATACTGATTCATAAACTTATGCTCTCGTGCTAATAATTTGTCAGTGCTGTTTTTCCATCATATTAAAAGTTTTATGAGATTCAGATGCAATTACATGTTATGTAAATAGATTTAATTATTTTCAGTTGATTTGGATTTCACGCACAAAAGCTGACAATATAAAATAATTGCCTCAAGGGAAATATGCCATACTTTTTCTAATATTCCATTTATAAGCAGTTTCTTTAAGAACTAGGAACAGCTGCTAAATGTTCAAGTTAATTACTAATCTATCTTTAAAACTCTATGCATTATCTATGATCATATTCACTTTTCAACTTTTTATAATTCCTCATCTTTATGTTTTCATTCCATCAGAACACTAATAGGGTTAAGTGAGTAGAATTTCTCAGCTGATTTAGACTGGGAAAACACGTTTGGGAAGAACTTTATGTTTTTGTTTTAATGATTTTTTCGATTTATTTTGAGCTACGAATTGCACAGTTTTCGTGTTTTCGTGAGTTGCAGGGTTTTCATGTAGGTGTGCGTCTAGAGTTGAAAACGGTATTTTCTTCATCCGAGCAAACAGAAATGATCGATACAAATTTTAATGCAAGAAAGTGTTGGTTTTTTCGTTTCGAGTTTTAGCTTAGCTTGAAGGAAGATAAACTTTCTTTAACTATCCAATCAGTCAGTTAAGAAGTTAAAAATGACTTCACGTGGAAGTCACGTGAATGATTTCACCTAAACTTTAACTCTTTATCCCGAAAATGCAACAAAAATTATGCCTGGAAAGAAGTGGGCTGGATGGAAATTTTGTTATTTTTGTTATTTGGGTGCCTTAGAATCTTTGCAGAAGGCTGAGTCGTGTCTCTAAATTTTAGTTAATCTTTCGGGCATCCTTCTGCGTTAATTGTACGTCCTAGGAGCAAACAAACTTGCAGAATAGCCCAGCAAATGGTGGAACTCTTTTTTCGTCCACCCGGCACAATATTTCCAAAATAAACAATAATGAACTGCAATTTTGTGCAGCAATTCGGTTAAATAGTTGCACACACATTCATTTGTTGTTCTTTTATTTTCCAGCTGGAGGGAAATTTCAGCGAAAACATGGCCGCCGTAGAAGCGAATTGTAACAATATTGACGCAAGGGTTACTGGTCTCTTGGAGAAAATAGGATGATAAGTATTTCCTAAAGACAATAATTAGCATGTAGACATATTTATTAAAAATTCGTAGTTCAAAAAATTAAATATGCTATGCTTAGAGAGGTAGGCATAATATAATGAAATAAGAGAGACAATTTAACAATGTGTGCCTCGTAGTGGTTGCAACAAAATTAAGCATTATGTTCTGTTTACATTGTCTTCAGTACTGTACGTCAATTAGAAACATTATACATAAAGAACATTTCGGGCAACATCCTCATGACTAAATAATTTTGTAACTACATTTATTTTGTCTCCATTAACGTAGTTTTTTTCACTTAATACCAATTATTAAAAATTGAAGGAATCATTAAATATTTTAGCTGCTTTGGGCGCTGTTTGTATGAGGGGCGCTTCTTTAGAATATTGATATACGAAGATTAAGAACTAATATGAGTAAACAAATGTTTTTGAAAATTACAATGGAAATTAAGATGGCATTGGTGTCTTTGAATTAACTGCGTCTTTTCTTCCTGCTGTGACGTAAAGTACATGAGATGCCTGAACATGGCCAACAGAAAGTAGACACAAACATGTTTTCTCATGGTGACCTGAGTGACGATACCTTGGAAAGTGTCTCTAGTGCAGCACTCAGTGAACAGTGAAAAAGTATCTGGTGACAAAGAAACGGTATTTGTCATGAGTTGTAGGCCGTATCAACAGAATCTCTAGGCCGTCCTAGCGCAATCTTTAGGCCGTATCAACATGAACCACTTGCATACCTAACAGAGATTGATGAACACTGAGAACAGCGCTTTTAAAATCATATAAATCTTTTTTGTATTACATATGTTACTGATGCTATCCGACGTTATATTTTTGATATGTTGACTTATTTAAGATTTGGTTCAGTTGATCTAATTGGTAAAGTTTTTGAATTGTGGGAAGCTATTCAAAAGTTGCAGTTTGAGCGCATGATAATACCTGTTAATCTGTTAATGTAACTTCAATTTAGTTTAAGTATTGTAAGGTAAAAAGCTGTAGCAACGACAATGTCAAGCTACTTTCGCAACATCCTACAAATTTGCAATCATTCAATTGTAATTTTTTTCTTGTGTTTACCCTCCCCTAGCTGTTTCGTATTAAAATACATGACATGAAATTTTAATTTTTTTTATTTGAAAGTCCTTCATCAATTCCCCCCCCCCCCCCGCCCGTTTTTCGATATCTTTTAGATATCATTTTACTACAAATACAAACTTTTAATAGTTCTAATATTGTTGCCTCAGTAATAAATTAGTTACCATACTCTTTTGATAGTTTTATTTAATTTGATTATAAGTCGTTTCCAGTACGGAATATTTTATTCTAGAATATGTAGAAAAAAGAATAAACTCGCAACAACTATTTAAAATCATAATGATTAAATTCGGCAAAGTCTATTCTTTCTTTCTTTCTTTCTATAAATCGAAAAATAAATAAATAAATATTAATTTGAAAGTTTTTTCTTTCCTCCTCCGCATAAACTCTTTAAATTGAAATTTTTTTCTTCAATTTATAGAAAGAATTGGAGCAATTCCACTAAATACCAATCCACATTCTCGAGCTACAGCTGCCATTATGAAAATCTGTCAAAATTTTGAGATATTGAATTTGTGATTCTTGAATGATATCCTTTATACAAAGTTGTGTCCCAGAAAGCAGTGGCGAATTTTGTAACAATAGTGAAATTGACACGCTAGTTTCAAAACGATTATCTCTGGAGAACAAAGCGAAACTCTCTCAACTGGAAAACGAAAACAAACAATCTTGCGGAGGAGATGTTTTCATTTTCCGGTTGAGAGAGTTTCGCTTTGTTCTCGAGGGATAATCACTTTGAAGCCAGTGTGTCAATGTCATTATTGTTACAAAAATTCTTCATACTTCATACTTCATACAGCAATATAAAATTTAAGTTTATTAGAGATTTGACAGCAAGAATTTCAACCTAGCCAACATCATTTTCACTATCAAATTTTATTAAATTTTGTATTCAGAATCTAATTAAAAAATCAAAAATTGTATATCTCAAAATTGTGTTTATATAATGGCCGCTGTATCTCGAAAAGGTGGATTATTGAGACACCCCTCTCACTCCTCCTACATTAGTTTTGAGTCGGACTTTGAGTAGCGAATTTTATTTGAGAGGTTTGGTAACTACCATGCTGTAAATATACGTCACAAAACTCTGATCGCCATTCATTTATTGTTCATCGAAATTTTCATTGTTTTTGTTTTTGAGTAATCATTTGTTGGTTTGTTTGTATTTTGCATTTGCACAACAAAACCTAATGATGTCACATTTTTCTGAAATGTTTTTGGAACTGAGAACACTTTTTAGCATGACATTGTCACGTTATAAACTTAAATTTCAAAAATTAAATATGATATTCAAAAAATGAAAAAGTGTGTTTGTTATCAGATAACTTCCAGGTCGAGAAAGCTCTTACTTTCGAAGCGTTTTATCATTTCAAGATATGGTTTGTTTTTGGCTGATTTTTGACATAACATATTTAGGAAATTGTTTTGAAGTAGTAGAATTGCAAATTCCACTAGGCTACTGTAGAATCAATGGGCTCCTACTGGGTGTCACGTTATGGAACCGAACTCAGTCTAGAAAACACTTTTTTCGTCATTGCTTCTTTTGCGTATGCAATTTTTTGGAATGGGCAACTCAAGAAACCGTGCAGAAAAATTACCAAAATTTGAATATCCTGTCAACATTGAAAGTTTTCTGTTTATATCTTTACAAATGGCAGAATTAATTGTAGCTATTTTGGTAACTAATGAATAAACTATAGTTATACACCATATATTTCAAATTTTATTAATTGTTTAATACTAGCATGCCGTTATTTAAATCGATACCAATTATCAATCAAGTTCAGCTATTCTCTGACACGTTTATACTTTTAACTATTCTCTGACACGTTATTCTATAGTTGTATCTTAATTATTTAGTTTTATTTCATATATTATTTAGTTTTAATTCATATTAGTTAGTTTTAAAACCCTTAATTTGCCCAAAAAATTAGATACAAACAAGAAAAATCACAACATATATATATAGGTAAATAATACTTATCAACTTTACTTCATGTACACTGTAGTACAAAAATAGTAAATTTGGTTACTACGCTGGCCGTAAAGCTTGTTTACTTAACAAAACTGTTGAAGAAAGATAAGAATAAAAATAAGAAATCAGTCGAGGCTGAAATGGTGCAAAATAATCACAAACACCAGCCTCGCACTGGAGCTAGCTGTTCTCATAACACAATAAAACAACGTGTGTTTCTTTTGCAATCAATTTCCTCACTGACTGGTGTGATTGCACAAGAAGACAATTAATTATTCTCAAAATCAAATTTTTACTATCTTTGAACGCCTATACTTGTTTTAGTGTTTTTTAATATTTTCTAGTCGAATATTAACTGTGGATTTTCTGAAAATTAATTTTTTACCTGTTACATGCTTTACGAAAACATTTTGTTTTTAAAACTTAAAACGTTTGAAAATTACAGATGTAGGTTATGCAGTTTTTGCAAGTCATCAACTTATAGGTATGTTTTAGTATTTGTTAATTATAGACTGTTTTAGTATTTGTTAATTATTAATATTGCATATTTATTATAATTTATATTACTATTACAATAATTATAATATTACAATAATAAATTACAGACTCTCTTGAAAATAGATTCATTTACAAGTTTCATGCTTTTTAAAACTTATGAATTGCAGGTGTAGGCTCTACAGTTTCTTACAAATGATCATTTTGTATGCAATGCAAGATATAGTCAAATTTGTATTGTTGCCTGGGAACACGCACTTCCCCCTAGGAATTTAATTGTTGTAAGTTGTGGAGAAAATTTCGTTATATGTACACCTGGGAAAATATTTATACTGTCTTGTGTTCTTGTTTTGAGCTGTATTTTTTGCTTTCCAGTTTATCTTGAAGTTTATCAAAAATAGATTCATGTGCAGTGGTCGTCGAATTTCATCGACAGGATTTTGCTTATGTGTGGCACACATATACAGTATGCTGGAATAAAGAAAGCAGCTCGTTTTTGAAGCGTTTATGGTCTTGAAATCGAAAGTTATAAATGTTCTGCAGTTCATCGGCCAAGAATCAGTGGGAAATGAAGTTTCTTTGGTAAATATCTACATTTTTGATAATTTTATTTAACAAAAATTATTTTGAACAATATGAAACCCACCCAAATTTCCATGTGCTTATTTTTACTAGCCATTTTTTCAGCATTTCGATCAGGGTGGAAACAACTACAAGGGTCTGGGCTCTAACTTTTTTTGTTGTACTTTAAACCAATCAATAGCGAGATAGACTTCCTTTAAGCCCAGAAGCCTTACTAGAGATTGAAAAATTCATCTTGTGCAATTTTTTTTTAATTAGTTTTTTTAATTTGGGTGAATTTCTGTTTGACGTTTTCTTTAAAACCAGTTTTATAAAAAACGCACATTTCACTGTCATTTATGAAAGAAACACACTTCACTGTCGTTTATGAAAGAAAGATTGAAAACACAGCACTGAGAAATTTCCCATACACACCCGCCCACACACCTACTTTTCACTCCATTTCGCAGACTGGATATCGTGTATTGCTGGGCAGAAAGATTTAGTTTGGAGTTTTTGGGCCAGCATGATCCGTTGTTGTGAAATTAAAAATAAATTCATCTCAAAGACGTCGCACTTGAGTTAATTCAAATTATAATATTTCGATATTGATAAATCGTATATTTTTGATAAATTGTTTGTCTACATCCAAGTTTATGATGTTCGGGGGGTGTTTGATTAAATCTAACAAAAATTGATTAAATCTAACAAAAATTTAAAGTCCAAATCTAAAAAGCTTTGGTCCCATTTGTGATGGAGTCAATATCATTGAAATTGACTCAATATATTTCAATTTAGTTTCAATCATCAAATGAATGGTCAAGCAGTATAATACATATTTACTACATAATATAGAAGTGCGACGTCTAAATTAAGCCTGAGTGAAACATAAAGTTGTAGGGGTTGGCCTGTTTTGCATGAAGTTTCCCCTGAATGGGAGGAGGGAGATAATGACGATTAAATACTAATGACATGCTACTTAGTTATCGATAAAGACAATATGAAATTGTGTCATGACCATAGATTACTGCGTTCGGTTTTCTCATTCGGAACACCTCATTTTGTAAGTTGTAGATGTCGTTGGAGGAAAGTTGAAGATTTCTTTTGTTAATGTTAGATTTCTCTTTGTGACAGTTTTCATGATTTCAGTAGCAAATCGTTGAATGCTATTTTGATGTACTGTACTAGATTTTTCACGTTGAAGGAGAATGTGAAAGATGATTTATAGTCATTATAAGATATCTTGTTGGTTCTTTCATTTATTCTGTTTATCATACCATTGCAATTTCAAATGCAATACATTCAAATAAGTGGGCAGTAGTTGAAGTAATTCATGATTTAAAAAGTTCTGAATAAGAGTTTTCTCTGATTTTCATTCATGTGAGGTGCTATTCTTGCCAGTGTAGCTAGTGTAGTATGTTTTGTACCGGCTGCTGTACTCTACTACTTTACTATGTGTTATATGTTGTTGTCGATCTTAACTTGGCTATCTATATTAATTCAAATAATTTAGCTTCATAGACTTCAGTTATTCAGTGGAATCGTTTGTCTGGATTGTAGCGTTGTTATGTTCCCTGTTGATTTTACATTTATCTCAAGAAAGTATCATCAAATTATTTTTAAACCAGTCATTTGTCAATACATAATCCTTCTGTAGTTGAATAGTAAAGTCATCAATAGATGTTTCATCTTCCCATGTTGTATTATCATATATAGTTTCATAGAAAATAATGAAAAGAAGAGGACCTAGAATGGAGCCTTGTGGTATGTCTTGCTTTACCTCCATCCACTTGATTTTTCTTGAGTTTACTTTCTCTTTTTGCTCACTTAAGTAGTTCAGTATAAATGTGAGTAAATTTGTACAAAGACCACAAGCATGTAGTTTTGCCGCAAGAAGTCTATGTGGGAGGCATTCAAAAGGCTCTTTGCTTGGCTACTCTTATCATTAATATACATTAATAATGATAATAAATTATTCATTCACAGTTAGTTAAAAGGTAAAATAACTAAAGTACAGCTAATTAAGGCCAACTATTCATTAAGGCCAACTATTTATCATGGTCAAACAAATCTTTCCGCAGCCTGCAATTGCACAGTTCATCCCTCCATTCATGTAGGCCTTTTTTGGATTTGGTCAGATTCTCCGCTTGAAATATTTTTTAAATGAAACTTGTCGATAAGAAGTTAAATGTTGAGCGACGTTATGGTGTCATCTTGACATTATTTTCAAATTAATCTTTTGGAAAACAAATGGATGCTCGACAAACAGAAAGATTGAAAACAATAGCGATAAAAAGTACCTAACCTACTTATAAAATGGAATGATCATAATGTGATAGTAGCGAACATATCCTCCGAGGCAACGAAAATAAAGCAATGTTACACCATCCATGTAAATAGTCTGCCAACTTAAAAGCTTTATGCATGTTATACCATAGTTAACTATGGCTATACCATCTATCTATAATGTATTTCAATTCACAAAACTACGTCATAGCGCATCCGCGGCACATGCAATATCTTGCAATCTGGTAGTAATGAGCATCAACACATTGATTTGTCGGTTTCCATTTATTTGTGTTCGTTTCTTAAGAAGCATGAGGGAAAAAGACAGCTAATTAAGTGCATGAAATAAAATCATTTCCAGAAGTATTAGGTTTTAGGAGAAATTTGCGTTAAAAGTAAAATTGCTGATTCAATGCTTATAATCATTGCTATTGTTTTTATCAGCGCCACTTTTTATGTTTCATGTTATTTATATTATAATAGTTTAGATTATAAATTGTAAACACATAAACGTTCAAATAGTGTACTGAACAAATAATTGTGACAAATTGCTAAAATGAGAGAAAAAACAACAATTTTATAGAATGCTGAAGATGGGTGCTGGCAACAGGGCACTAGCAATCAACACTCCCCACAAGCTATATTTAATCTGGAATGCTTTGAAATTGAACTTTGCTAGATTTTGTTGCATTATCGTAGAGGATGGTAGATTTGTTTGGTATGTACATATTCATCAGTTTATAATATAATTATAAAATGGTTAGAAAGAAAGTGTTGATATTAAATCAGAATTCTGTTCAAAACGAATTTAATTTACTTCTTGCCCAGCGCAAGCTAAGTTTGCTCCTTACAACAGTACGGGTGGAGACTTAATAATATAGATATAGAATAAATATACTGAAATTTACTGGTTTTTAGTTTATTTTTAAATTTGTTTTTATAACAAGATTTCATCTTTTTCTGTGGAAATGGCATTTTTGAGCTTTAAAATTGTCGTTCATTTTGAACAGAGCAGGTGACCGAAGTTCATGAACAATATTTTAGTCACCTGCTGGACATGAGCTTACAAATTGAAAGACAATGAGCGTTGAAAGGTTGTTTGTACACTTTGCTCACTACTCGGTATCTGAATGCATGGCTTGAAATAAGTGATTTTGTTATTGTTACGGTGGGTCTTCTCTTGCATGTTACCAGGTATGTAGACGATCTATTTGTATGCGAACTCTATTGTGCTTCGTGTGACAGACAATAAACCTCCTTAAATAAACCTCCTTAAAGCACTAGTCAGAACACAATATTTGTATTTGAAAGATACCAATGGCAGTAGATTTTAATTGCGTGTTCTTAGTTCGTTGCACAGCAGAGTCTTGCAGCTTGAATAACCGTTCACTTACTGACCAGTTGTAGTTCATCAGAAAGACACGTGAGTTAACCTTCATTCATTTACTCAGTTTGATTGATTTCATTGACAGTGCATCAGGGACTTTTATTATGCTTATTGAATAGTGCAGTGGACTATTTTTCTTTTTTGTTTAGCAGTAGTGTGGTAGCTAAGCGTGTAAGATGCTTCTTAGAAACCGATCGAAGGTAGGCGTTTCAGTAATAGTTTATGCCTAATTTTGATATATTAGTACAGGCAATTCAGCAATTGCACAACTGATGTCAAATTTTAACTTTGAGCTTCGGAGATAGTTATCAAAATCGATAGTTATCAATCTCATAACGTTCATTCATTACTGATTTTGTTGGAAATCAGTTTGAAAGCGCGGGATTCATTTGTTTTAATAAGCAAGATAAGGAAGGCAATCAATTTTCAAAGCATTACGAATGTATGTGTTCCTATGTCGCGTGGCGCCAGGGTTGACGATGTTTGTCGCATCTTAGTTGGTAACAGGTATATGACCATAAACTCGTCGTGAATCACTTCCAAGGCTAACACAGAATGTGTGCAGAATTGGGTACCTTCTTCCCGCCGTTTTGGACGTTTCCGGCATATCCTATACCCCTTCGTAACATTTTTGTAACTCTCAATCCTGCCAAAATTAATGTGTGGTGCAGATCCCGTATCCCGTATCCCGTATCCCGTATCCCGTATCCCGTATCCCGTATCCCGTATCCCGTATCCCGTATCCAGTATCACGTATCCCGTATCCCGAA
>JAYJMH010037165.1:0-15833 GCA_036873815.1 Phacellophora camtschatica
TAATTAAAAATACTTTTAGATATCACAACGTGATAAACTTACTAACATTCTTCTCAGAAAATATCAAATTTTCATAAGATACAATAAAATCGAGGTCGAAAATTTGGTTGCATAAGCACTTTAAATACTGTGATTTTTGCTCATGCTCAGCATGCTGAATATAAAATCCAAAAATTTATTGGAACGAATATTTTTAGACTACCAAGGGAACTCTAACGATAAATAAATAAAGGTTTATGTTAATTTGCGGAGGAGAAAGTTTATTTTTCAAAATTGAAACTAGCAGCTAGTCTACCTTTTGGTTTCTGGAAGTCGCAACATTATTTTAAATTTCTAAACTGTGCTCCTTTTTAATTGTCTCTGATTGAGACTTCAAACAATTTATTTGAATGTCAGTTTTACGATGCTTAATTTTTTTAAACTGACTTTAAGTTTACGTGTCTTATGTCAAAAGTTCTAAGAATGTTTTCTTTTCTTAATGTTTTCTTTTGATAACATTTTCACGTCTTCCACTAAATGACTGTGTAATAAGAATAAAGCATTTATTAATAACGTTTTTTTTAAACTAAATATAGATATTATTTGCTTTCAATCAGACTTTAGTTTAGTAATATTTTTATTTTGTCTGGCATGCTTTATAGTGATTTTTTGCATTTTAGATTCTCTAGATCCTCCAGACTACGACCCAGCGTTGTACGATTTGAAGCAACCAGATGAATTGGATACTGATGACTTAGAATGGCAATGTTGGCTTAAAGGATTATATACTCATGGTGGAGTCAAGTTTTTAATTTTTTAATTTTTATATTTGCTCAATCAAAGTCTAGTTTTTAATTTTTTAATTTTTGTATTTGCTCAATCAAAGGTCATTTCACCAGTAAAGAATCCAAATTTAGGTTTTATTTATTCACTGCATAATTTTGACAATATCTACATAGATCATGATAATAATATATACGAATAACTAACGACCAACTATTTTGATAATTTCAACAAATAACTAGCGGCCAATACTAAAAAAACCAAATGATTATAAAATAAAATAATGAAAATAGAAAAATCAGTAACATCTTTTTCATTAATCAGACCAACTCGAAGTTGAAGATACGACGGAAGAGAACGATGAAGATTTTAATTTTATGGCTTTTGAAGAGGATTTGGACCAAGAAGAATTTCGATATGACAAGTCTGTAAAGGTTACCCGTATGTGAACATTTATTTCTTCCTGGTCTTTCGACTAGTAGTGCGTGCTGAAAGATACTGTCAATTGAATATTTGTGAAAAGAACCAAAATTAAGGACCTGCTATGCAATCAAGAAGATTAATAACTAATGGACCAATGATATGTGAAGTGTTTTTGGTCTATAACCAGCATTAAACTGTCTCAGGAATTATATCTTATTTTATGAATTGTTTATGATATAGCGTAGGCCTAAGGGAATTTGTGCGAATACCATTTACTAGCTCATTTGTTTAATTTTTGAAAATCGCCATTGTTGCAGCTTGCATGATCATGTGATAAAGATTCTGTTATTCCGGGTGTCCCAAAAACCCTTAAATGTGTTTTGCAAATATTATGCAAAAATGAGGATATAAAACTTTTCGTAAACACACCTATAAATCAGCCTGATAACATACGAGTAATTTGTGACCTCGATTCTTAAAAACCCAAATGTAGCGGCGATGAAGTATCCATTTAAGTCCAAAAGTTTTTTGCATCGAAAACAACAAGTTTTGCAATTGAGACATTTTAGGCCTCACAATCAAAAAGTGTCATGAGTTTTGAGTCGGTCAATTTCGCTCATTTCAAATATGCAATTCAACAAGGGAAAACATTTCTCTAAAGGTAAACAAGGCAAACTTTCTATAATTCTTGTTTTTCTATAGAACTACAATTTTGAGCAAGAATTGTTCCGGTTCATTCAGCACAGAGGAAAAATGTTTTTTCATGCGCGCGCAGACATCCATGCGAGGCTGAAAGAAGTGACGAACGATCAGCTGATTCTTTGGCTTTTTGTTTTGTTACGTAATTGTAAACAAGTCACGATATTTTCACCAAAATTATTCTCACAGTCATTTGCCATAAAATTGTAGAAGTTTGATCAATGAATTGATTTGGAATTTGGTCTGGACATCACACACAAAGGACAATACCAACAATTATTTGTCAAGTTGCTTTGTTTTCTGGCAAAGATTTTGTATTGAGGGTCGGTTTGGACACAAAAAGAACAAACAGTTTAAATGACAAATATTATTTGATACCGGTTATTACCTATGAGTGGTTTGATAAAAAGAAACTAAACTCAATTTTTAAATTATTTTAGTTAAAAATATTTTTTTGTTTCAAATGTGCCCCCCTGGCTGATGTTGCTCCATCTTTATGGTTGAATAGACACCCGAAATTATAAACAATTTTCAGTCATGTTTAAAATAAATATTTACTTACTCCTTTTATAAACATTCTCTTAATCAAAAATTATGAAAACTAAGTAAAAGCAACGACAAAGCTTTTATGTTTTATTTTCATGCAAAGTTGGTAAAAACAAATTTCAAATAATTGTTTAGGAAGCACAAAAATTACATGCTCAGGTTAAAAAAAAGGACAGAAAATAATAAAATGCATTTCTCAAGTGCAATTTAAATTAAAACACATAGATATTATGTAAATAAATAAGAATAATCCCAACTGATTGCTCATTAAATTGTTGGAATTAACATGGATTTGTAAGTAAATGCACAGTTTCACAAAATTAAAGTCCATTAATACATGACTTGTGTAGTACTTTGTCTCAAATAAGCACACAATCATCATATCTTCTTCTTTATGGTGAGCAGCACAACATCGGATATAACAATCCACAATTGTTTGTCAACTAATGATGATGAGCAGTCTTTTAAGCAAAAATGTGACACCTACGAAAATAAAAAGATGAAAATAAAAATAAAAATCATATTTATCATTTTTGTTGAAGGCACATCATTGAAATGAAACAATTGGGATAAAAACACTTTTTCTGAATGTAAAAACTAATCTCTAAGTTAAAAGATTATACCGAACCAGAAATATTTGTTTTCGCTGACAAAACTCTTAAATTTCATGTCAAAAATTCCTTTTTTCACTTTATGGAACTTCACCCACTACCCTCGCTAAAAAGGAGATGGCTGCCTGAGCAAATCAAAACAATGCCGACGAACACGTTTTTCCAACAGACCTTAATAGAAAAAATACCAAAAAAGCATTTTCCCTCTATGCTGGTTCATTCAATAAGACATAAAAGAATAAAAGAATCAAATATACATTTTTTTTTTAAAGTTTCCTTCCTTTGTTTTTAGGGAAATTCTAAAAAGTTGTTACCCTTGTTTAAATTTCCCTGTTCTCTAATCTTTTGGTTACTAGATTTGAAAGGAGGAAACTGACCGACTTCGCCTGAAACGCTTTAATACCAAAACACGTTGTTTTCATTGAATAAAACTGTAAAATATAGATGAGAATATCACAGCTGTTACATTTGCGTTTTTAATAATCGAGGTTACAGATTACTAATATGTTATTAGGCTGTTTAATAGATGTGTTTACAAAAAGTTTCATATACACGTTTTTGCATAATATTTGCAAAACCCGTGTAAGGGTTTTTAGGACACCCAGTATGAGTTAAGCCGCTGTACAAAGTGCATTTGCGCCTGCAAACTGAAATTTGAGAAGCAGTTGCTGTGGGAGAGCATTTCACGTAGGCTCGTTCGAATCTATTGTGATTGTGACTCTGTTGGACGCCGTTTTTTTTTCAACCTGACTCGGATCTTGTTCTGGAGGAAAGCAAGTATGGCTGAAAAAATTACAAAGATCATCGACCATCGATAAATTTTTTTTGTGCTGCTTTTGGGTGCTTTTTGTTAGCAATGAACTCAAAAACTTGTCGCTGCCGCAAGCTGCCGTTTTGGATAAAATATCTGTAGAACTCACGTATCAGTTCACCACAGGTCAGCAATCTGAGAAAATGGCTTTTAGTTTATTTTTGGTGATAAACTGTGAGTGGTTTTAAATCAAGAAAATTTACCCCATTTGTTTAAAATTTAACAAATGAAATGTAGCAAGAGGTGTAATGTGAATTTCACTTTCCCCCATTAATTTTAAAATCCTTGAGATCTGCATTTTCACAAATGTTATGTTGAAAACCGATCCGACATGCCGATAAATTAAAATATCAATTTCCTTGTAACCAGTCATTTTTTCGTGCGACAAATGGAGTATTTGGTACTGTAACATAAATAAAATTCTGAAAAATCTTGTCGTTGCCGCTAAATAAAATTACACATTACAGACGAGATGTCAAACTTTATTACAGTCGTATCTTTATTTTTGGGAAAATACCTTTTTGCTTTGACTGCTAATTTGTTTTTTTTTTGTAAACATTTCCTGGCCAACGCTTCTTTGCTACAACGGGGCACAAGTTCCCATGCCGTAACATTTTGTTTTGACAAGGTTTGTTATTATTGTTTTGGCCTAGTACTGGCATTGTTTAAGTTGATAACGTTTTAAAGGTTTATTTAGGATTTTACTTTTAGTAGTGCAGTTCAATTTTGATGTGTGCAATAAATTTAAATTTCTCACAAAAAAGAAAGAACAGGGCATAATTACAGACAAAATCAATTAATGTTTTACATTTATGAAGCATCATATGATGATTTCCTTTGTCTTCAGTCGCATTTCTGTTTACAGTTGATTCCTGTTTTCCACATACTTTCTTGGTATTAACTGTTAATTCTGTGTATAGATATTTAAATATTTGGCCCAAACGACTTTTGATTTTGACCTTTTATTCAAATAATTTTTTTTGTTTACAATATTTTGTAATTTTTTTGCTTTAAATTTATAGTTGCCCATGTGGTAGAATGGAGAATTATGCAACAAGATAGATTCAAGCAATCTTAGAGGTAGAACCATCTCTAAGTTTGCACAATGATAGATCCAAATATTGGGTGTTTTAAGATATCATTGGAGCTTTCAGGTCAAAATGATGTTTCTTATACACATGTGATTATGAAACATGTTTAGACTGATCATGCGTTTCTGGATTGTAAAAATGTGATGGAACATTACTAAAAGTAAAATTTTGCTGATTACCAATGCAGTGGCACCGCACACCTGTTGATGATTGACTTGCTGACTTACTGATTGCACATCATACTCATCAATTAACTGATCTGATGTTATCACAAATCTCTGGAGCTGCCAAATAAAAAGACTTAATAAAGACATAGCACTATGCAAATATTTATAAAAGCTAGGCTACTTCAGTTGATTCTTATTTATACATGAGGAGAAATCAAAGTATATTGCTATTTGTTGTAAAATTGTTTGTCCAAGACGTAAAAGTTAGATAAATTTCTTAATTGATAGATATTTAAAATGTTTTACAGATGTTTCTTTTCTTTGTTTTGATTTATTGTTCTTTATTTAATAAAATCATTCCTATCTTGTTATGTGCCTTGTGGCAGAATATGACCTCAAATTAATTTTTATATTTTCTGAATGGTGTTATTTTTATGGCTTCTTATCTGGTAATGCTTTAATGTCTTGTTAAATATTATGTTGGGGATAGCATAAGAGTTTCCAAAATAATTAAAAATTTGTTGGAAGGTTAAAAAAGGAAATTTGTGCAATCACCCAATTACTTTTGAGTGAAAAATCTTTCATCTCTCATTTTTCCACACACTACACAACCTTTATGGCAACTTGAAGGAGATTGGAAAATATTCAAACAACTCAATGACTTTTAAAATGTTGACAATTTATGCCTTCTTTTGTCATTTTTACCAGCATTTAAGAAACTGACCACGACAGCAGCATATCAGCTGATTTCATTTTTCGCGCTTTGAAAGTAACATTTAATCCTTTGGATTCGTATCCAAGTCGGTGGGCGAGCGCATAACAAACATTTCTGCTCGTTGCTGAACAGATGAATAAATTGCAAAATTTTTGAAATGGAAATTCAAAATGCTGATATTTACACTTACATTTTAGAGAAAGAATTACAAGATTTATTGGATGGCATTTTGGATGATGTACGTGATGCGTTTTGATTTATAATAATAGTAATTATTATTAACAAACTTCTTCGTCGACGTTTGTTTTAAATTTGAACTACTTTCTCTATTAGTTAATGGTTTTTCTAAACTATGTAGTAGTGAAAACGAAATATTTTACTACTTTGGTTTTCAGACGATAAATTCTTGTCCTTTCAGAATTTTCTTTTGATTGATTTTTATTTGTTGAAGTGGATTTTCGCGATTATGTTCTCTTCTTGTTATGGTTATAGAATGCTGCTTTGTATTCGATATTTGCTTGCGTATGCCGGCTTATATCTTAAAAAATTTGTTTTGTTCCGCATTTTGAGATAATATTATTTTCCATGTTGTTATTGTATGTAATTGTGATTTATTATTTGTTATTATTTGTTATTTATTATTATAATTTATGTTATTTTTATTTTCATTGTCATTAATATATTTTATTAAATATATATATATATATATATATTTTTTTGATATTAGAATTATTAACATTATATTTCGTAGGAATTTCGACGAATGGAAACTTTTTGAAAAACTATGGTGAAACCAAGATTTGAACTCGAGACCTACGGCTTTCTATGCAGTCGCTCTACCAATTGAGCTATCTCTACACGCTACTACTTGTAAGCGTAGATAATTGATATCCAGTCTGGTGAGGTGACATAATCTGTATGTTTTACTCAAGCAACGCAATGTTCCAAACGCAGGCTGATTCAATTCTTTGGTCGAAGGTGAGATAGCCGACTGCCTAGAAATCAGAAGGTCCCGAGTTCAAATCTCGGCTTCACCACAATGTTTCAAAAAGTTTCCATTTGTCGGAATTCCTACCAAATATATATATATATATAACTTAAATTTTATTTAATCTGATTTACTGGATCTAATCTAATTTGTTCTAACCTAATCTAATTGTTTTGTAGTTTGGTGACAGTGTGGAAGATCAGAGGTAAGTTATTGAAAGAAGTATTTGCTGGTATCTGCAAATGATTACTGTTTGTAGCTCGTAATTTTGGATGAGATCTTTTGCAATGGAATGCAGTAGAATTGGTGCATTGTTTATATGCTGCATAACTTTTATTAGAAGCCCATACTAAAAATCCAGAGGAGCCGGGACCATGGGGGCAACAGTGGGTGAAAGTGCTACTTTTATAAATAGTACTCAGATTCACCTATATCTTTCCAACTGTAGTAACTATATAAGAAAGGCAATTTAATAATGTCTGATTTCTATAAATTGGAGTTTTATTTACGCAGGTAACTGTAATATTTACACCAATACAGTTCAACTATTGTAGCATCCATCCATTTTTTTTATCTGTGTGACCCAAGCACATTATCGTTACCCAAAATATGTTTAATGCCTGAAAGTATCCTGATGCACAGCTACGGAGCAAACCACCGAAAGGTAAGGGTGGATTGACCAAACGAATTGATTAATTTCCGTGAAGCACAGCCCATAATATTTATTTAGTTTTTGGTTTTAAAGAATCCCGACCTGAAAACAAGGGGGGAGATCCAATCCCAGCACACTCCTGGTACCTTCACTGATAGGCTATTGTAATATTGGTAAAAATTCACTTCAATTATAATGTCGCTTTATTCTGTGCTTTAACAATCCGCGCTAATTGAAAATTTTAAAGTTCAAATATTTCAATTTCTAAAGGTTATGATGGACTCAATTATGTATTTTCCCAGTTCTATTTTCGAAAAAGCAGGAAAGTACAAATTTTAACTTGGAAAACAAAAATTAAAACTTCTGTCGTGGTCAGAAATTAAAAATATTGTTAAATTACTTCTAAAGAGTTAAGAATACTACTACTTCCACTTTTTTATAGACTTGTCCTTTACCTCTAAAGTCAAAATACGACAAAAGAGCATTATAACAGCACAAGTAAAAATGATTATATATGTCACAAAGTACCCTTTCGGAAAAACTGCCCCCGCTGTTCCAAATCGTCCTCGGTGCCCTTGAAGTCAAGTCAAATTTATGTTCTTTTATTTGCTCACAACCTGACAGTAGTTTATTTAGTAACCAATTTAACTTCTCTTTTTGAAGAAGTAATTTCGTAATATTTACTGCTGCTGTTAAAGTAATAGTTGACTGCCAATGAGAAACGAGAAGGGGGCTACGTTATTTGAAATGAGAAGTAGGCTACGTTATTTGAAATGAGATGTGGGCTACGTTATTTGAAACATTGCTGTTTATTTGAGATTTTACTTTGCTTATCTAGTTAACGTTGTAAAACAGTTTCATTGCTGAGTTGTAACCCACATAGATACGAAAGCATCACCAGCAGAGAACGTTTACTTTTTTTCTCTCCAAAAATGACTCTTTCTATCGCTTTTTGCAGCTCGATTCTGAAATATGTTATTCCGCAATATTCAATCACTGATATTCAACGGCAACAACTAGCTGCCCAGTTTCAGCAGGTATGTCTACTTACATTTTTAGCGATCCTACGATCAGGTTCCCGGTATTAGTCTCTGACTGCACGATTTAAATTTACTTTTTATAATGAAGTAATTTGTTCGAATTCTCATAATGTTGTTGTCAGCGTATCCAGATCACATTTAATATGTAATATGACATTAGGAACAGTTTTAATTTTTTGTTCCGACCAGATACTGGGTTGCATTGCAAGTAGGAAATTGTTTTTGTTTACATGATCATGAACATGAACAATACAAAAACTAAACTGCCAAAATACAAAATTATGAGAAATAACCAAAATAAATATTGTTATAGATATTTTCTACAACATGGTGGCTGATCTGATAGGATTTTTCATGGGTAAAAGATAAGTTTGCAATCACTCCATGTTTCAATTTTATTCATATAGATATTTCAACTTTGTAGTTTGTTTGCATAAAAAAAATCGTAATCGCTAAGATATGCTCATACATTGCAAACATTGTTGAGATCTATAGTTTTAACAGAATCAGGAATTATTGATGTTTTGAAAAACACACTAGCAGATTGTGGACTAACAATAGATTCTCAGAGTTAGACACATTTGTTGACTGTTAGAGTACAGTAGATGAAATTGTGGGAGTTGTTGGATTTCCGTTTAACTTATGATAGAGATGTAGCTTAGGTGTTTCATCTAATTATTGCTGTAGCTAGGGTGTTAATGTTTTATCGTTTAAATCTTTCAAAATTGGAAAATTTAGAAACCATTCTTATTTGGCTGCAATTAAATAAAAATGCATGGAAAAATGTTTTGGAGAGGTGAGGTGCTGAAAGATCAATTTAGCCCTTTTTGAAACACAAATTGTCTAAACACAATACAAAGGAGATTTAAAGAACAGTGTAGGGGCTTCAGCCCAATCATTCTATATGGCTCTGTGGTCCCTGCTATTTCATCTAATTTTTTAAATTCATCTAATTTGAGAACGTTTTTTGACTTTATTCATGTCCTATGAATGTGGCACACTTGGCTTATTTTGCTGTCGTTCTGAAAAGTATTAAACTAATAAAACTTTACTGTCAAAGGATTTGAAATAACAAGCCAGCAATTCATTTGAAATGTTAACTGAACTGTTAGTTATTTATTTATTGTGAATGCCTGCTTTGGGGTTTTTGAAAAGAATTTATGTGTTCTTTCTTCAGCCCGCAAGGAAGTAGCTAAGTTTATACTTCTATATTTGTTTATATACTTATATAAAGTAATTATATTTGGTGATACATTACACTTTTTTTATTTGGAGCAAAAGATATTAATGAGTCCATCACTATTCTTGTTTGTGGCATTAAATTAAAAAAATAGTTAAGAGAGTTGCAAGGGGGTTTGCCGTATCTGATGTCATTCAGTCATCTTATTTTTGTTAAGTGATGGTATTTAATTACTTGCTTGTTTAATATTTGTTCTATTTCACTTTTTGTTCTTTGATTTTAACGATACTGAAATTATTGTGATAGCTTTCTTTGGTGGTACATAATTCGTTGCTCGATGATAATTTCGTTGAGGGATTTCTGAAGATCTGCATGTATTTCTAAAGTAATACTTTAATTTATTTATTTTCAGTCAGAATTTTGTTAATGAATTCTAGAATAATTCTTCTGTGTACATTTCATTTATTCGTTGAAGCTGCACAGTGAATCAGCAGGTGTTCTTGGGCGATTTTATTTTTATAAATGTACTAAAATGTGTTACCATTAGAAGAATATTTGATTTTGAGAATCTTGGGGCAGAATTCATAGTCATTTATTGAGTAGAAGCTCTGTAACTGACTTGAAACTACGATGAATTTCAACTTTAATCTTTATGGCCATGAATTTAATCACAGTGGAAAATTTCTTGATTCTCATGAAAGATTGAATTGCTGCATCTACTGACTGTAAACAAATCTCAATATATGTAAACGTGCCACAATCAGAATATATAACACCAACTACGTTTCTTGAACTTTGAAATCTAATTTGTCAGAAAAAACTTTAAGATATAATTTGTTTTACTTTTGGTAAGTAACGATACCAGAGTTTCTTTTGCCGAAGGCTGTTTTTTATCTTTGTACATGTGAGTTTGTAGAAGTCAGATAAGCCTGTTCAGCAGCACTGTTTTTAGCTAGTTTTAATCAAATCATGCTGTTTCTCGGGATTGTTTTCAATGCTCGTTGGCTTTTAAATTGAATCATAAAATCACTTTTCTTCCAACATTTTCCATGCGCAAGATATTTATTTATTTTTTGTTGCTACCCATCAGTAGCATATTTTCATAGTTCTTTAAATGCAGGTCATTAATAACACTAAGTTTCTTGACGAAACATTGATCATTTAGATAAAATTTATGAGTCATGAGCCATTTTGCTTATTAACAAATATAATCTCAATGTATCAATGTCATAAGTGTTTATTCAATACAGAGGAGCCTCTTTAGCTCGACTTCGCTTAACTAAATTTCCCGGTTAACTCGAACTGCAGGATTGCATGTTGATTGGGGGCTTTTAGTGTCCAGAGAGGTTCTTTGAGATGAATCGGTGAATAAAACAAATCCTGTACCGTTAACATTACATTGAGCCTCAGTTATCACGAAAACAAGCTACTGGAACAGAAATAATCGTTGGATGCTCCGAGGGTGTTCCTCAGACTTTATAGAGTAATACGTGGACAGCAAAGTCATTGTAATTAAAATTAGATATTTAGATAAGATAAGATTTGTTTGGAACTCCCGGTATTTTTATATACAGGATGACGTTTTTCCCAGAATATTCAGTCCACACGCCTTAACCAAATTTTGTTTGTAAAGTAGGATTCAAGAAATGAATCATCATCTTTTGGAATTTTTATAATTCTATCCATAAAGATAAAATCCATAGTGATTTGATATTTGGATATCCAATATCCATATATTTAAATTATATTTTTATATACTATAACTATTACAATTCCTTTTACTTCTTAAATGTTTAGCAGATCGTGGGTTGTTTTCTTTATCCAATAAAATACGTGTACTGTCACAGTTTATAAAATTTACTCATCATGTATGTCTATGCTTTCATTTTGTCCAGTTACTTCTATTTTACGATAAATAATTGCACGTTTTGTTTATATTGCGTCATGATCCAAATCAATTTTAAATGGCGCATAGCATTATTAAAATTATAAACTATACAATATTTAAGTATCATAGAGTACAATTTACAGGTAAACTTCATTTGGTTAATTTGAAACGTAGGTAAACACAAAAAAAGGTTTTCTTTTAATGTACAAATTGTTTTTCATTGAATTGTTAGTGTTAATTCTGAGTTGATAGATTTTTATCTTCATTACTTTCTATTTTTTTTTAATTTAAATCATTGAAATTATCTGTGATAAATTATTTTAAAACATTATGTGACAGATTGAATTTTCTGATGAAATTTTCACAGAATCACAGATAAAAAACATTGCTGGCTGGATAAGGAAAGAGTACATTTTGGAAAAACTTTGCTTGTTTGCTATATGGTTGAAAACCGAATTTTCCAGAAACTTTTCCTTTCTATGCAACGAATTTTTTTTCAAAAATAAAAAGGCACGGCATACTTTTTTTAGGCTACGTTTTTGGGATTTCTTGTTAAATTGCCGGAATATAGTTTTATTTTCTCACAATATTATTGCAGCAATATTTTCATGATATTAACACGGCCAACCCATTCCTCTGGAACACTCTAGATCTGTTGATAACATCTGAACCAAACATTAAGTATTTCAATAAAACTCAGGTGGGATTCTACATCTCAGATCACGCTTTTGTTACTTGTCTTATGGGGGCTGAGAGGCCTTGACTAGAAAGGAAGGATGTCCATTTTAGAAATATGAAATCTATCGATCAAAACGCAATTAAAAACGATTTGGAAGATTTAGTTGACAGCTGTACAGAAGTTCATGAGCTTGATGAATCAATCAATAACTATGAGGCTGGCCTAAGGACCATTTTGGATAAACATGCTCCAATGAAGAAGAAGAAAATCACAGTGAGGCCTTATCTTCCATGGTATGATAGTAGTTTGAGAGTTATGAGAAAGGCCATGCGTAAAGTTGAGCGTAAATGGATAAAGAACCACAATGAAATGGATTTGAATGAACTCAAGCAATTAAGGTGTAGTTACAATAATAAAATCAAAAATCTGAAATATTCATTCACAAAGTCAAAGATTGAGGAATGGGCCCAAGTAAGCAAACAAGTCTTTAAAGTTATAAACTAATTAACAAACAATACAAAATTGAATCCCCTCCCCCCAGGTAGTAAAGAAGAGGTTGCATAGTCCTTTTCAACCTATTTTGTTGGGAAGATTGAAAAATCAGAAGAGGACTTAATAGTTGTGATGAATTTGAGCCGGAAATGAAGGAAGTTGAGCCTTTTGAGAGTTTTCAAGAGATTTCTGCAGATCAACTGGAAAGATTCATAATGGATTCAAAAACAACAGACTGCTGTCTTGATCCTTTTCCAACTAAACTGATAAAGCAGTTCAATGATATATTACTTCCTGTCATCTTGAAAATAGTTAATCTGTCCTTGTCCAATGGATATTTGCCAAGTGACTGGAAAGAAGCCTTGATAATACCTTTGCTGAAAAAATATGGACTTTGCTAAAAATATGTTAACAAAAGATACAGGCCAGTTAGTAACCTGCAATTTGTGTTCAAAATAACTGAAAAAGCTGCTCTATCTGGCTTCAAATTACACCTGAATGAAAAAAAGCTTCTCCCTGGACATTAGTCTGCATGTAGACATGATTTTAACACTGAGATGGCCCTTACTAAAGTACATAATGACCTTCTCCTGGCAATGGACAACCAAAAAGTATCATTTTGTTGTAGCTTTGGATTTATCTGCTGCATTTGACACAGTAGATCATAATATTTTAAAGAAGGTCCTTGAAAGGCAATTTGAAATGGTTTGGTTTTTACCTTGAATCTAGATCAGAAAGAGTTATGATAAATAACATTCTCTCTGATATCACGGAGTTGAAATATGGGGTACCTCAAGGTTCATGTGCTGGTCCTGTGCTTTGCAATATGTATGCAAGTACCCTAAGTGAAGTTTTCGAAAAGTTTGATATATCAGTAATGGGTTATGCAGACGAGCATGCTTTGTATTCATCATCCTGTGTAGACAAAAATGATATATCATCAACAATTGCAAACATTGAGGTTTGTCTTAAAGAAGTGAAAGAGTTGATGGGCAGAAATCGCTTAATGATGAATGAACAAAAACTGAGTTTGTGGCTTTTGGGAGACGTAACGTGTTAGCTAATTTGTCTGTTGAATCAATTAGTGTTAGAGATGAGCCAGTGGAAATTTCTTCTGCTGTGAAATACCTAGGTGTTTGGCTAGACAACACTCTCGATATGAAAAAGTTCATTTCAGATAGTTGTCGCATTGCATCTCTGAAGCTGTACAACAGGAATATTAAACATCAGGAAAATTAATGAAGCAAACATCAGGAAAATTAATAAGTATCTGTGTCGCGAATCGCTTGTGAGACTTATGAATGCCTTAGTACTATCGCATCTATATTGCAGCAATGCTTTGTTGTTTGGACTTCCAGACTCGAACATAAGACCGATGCAAAACATTCAGAATTCTGCTGCTAGGCTAATACTCGGTCCATCCAAATTTGAACATATCACTCCAGCTCTACAGCAGCTACACTGGTTACCAATTAGATATCGCATTCAGTTCAAGCTCATGACTATTGTTTACAAAGCAGTTCATAATGCGGCTCCAGAATGTATATGTGCTTTGATTGAATCGAAACAGTCAAAGTATTCACTACGCTCTGTCAATCTTAGTGTACAATCAATCTTAGTGTACAACGATCTCACCTGAAGTCTTCGGCGACAGAGCCTTTTCAGTGTGTGCATCTAAACTTTGGAACTCTCTTCCTTCAGAAATCAGGACTTCGGAAATTGTTTATCTTTTTAAAAAGCATCTTAAAACACATTAATTTAAGCTTGCTTTTAATACCTTATAAAATATTTTAGATACTTATAGATACACGGGACATTGGACACTAGATATTGTTAAGCGCCAAAGATAAATAAGCTTTTTATTTGGTTTCGCGCTATTAAAGTTTTAATGTATTATTATACCTAGATACTCCTTAGCAATATAAAAATTCCTATGTTTCAGAAGTGGCTTCTGTTGTAGAATGATCAACATTGTTTTGAAGACCGGATTTAAACAAAGAAAAAAGAAAAAAACCGATTTCAGCAAAAAAACTCTTAAAGCAATAAGGTACAGGGGTAAAAACTGCGCTCTTAGATTCTGAACTAAGTTTGCGCATTTTTACTGTCTGAATTCACATCCAATTATTCCACCAGCCAACTAATGCTAATGTCTTAGTTCAAGTTTTGTTCGTTTTTTCTTATGAAGTTAATTGTCTTGGCTCAAGTTCTGTTTGGTATAGGCACACCGAATAAAACACATTACCTTGTTTTGTTTGAGTCTTGAGGCCGCAAATTAAATTTTAAAACGTCGCAGAGTGGCGGCGGCAGAGTATATTTGGACGATTTCTTTCTTATCGAGAATTTTTTTCACAAGATTCAGCCGAAGTTATAACATTATTTGAACTTTGGAGACCACGGATTGTATAAATTGATGACTCTTGATAAGTTTTGCAAACGTATGGCATTTTACACTTTTGTAACAGGTAATTGAGCACGGGACATTTACAGAGTGTGAGAGGTTTTCATATTTCGGCCTCTAACATTACTCAAATTGCAAACAAATCAGAAATTCATAATAATATTATGCTTGTTCATGATTACATTGCATCGTTTACAGCTGCTGCAGCTCATTTATAAATGTTGTTGGCCGTTTTGCGCAGTTGACTCAATGATTGCTCCTTGCCTTATCATGTATATACGCAAAGCTGGTTCGAGCCCACTCTGCAAATGATGAGAATTTTCAATAATAGCAACCTTTTTCGATTTATTTATAAATACCGTATATGAGATATGAGTTGATTGAATTTGTAAGAAATTACTTCATAACTTATTTAGCATTGGTCAAGAGCGTTTCGAAAAATTTATTTTGTTACGAGTAAAGAGCAGTTTTCTAATTTCTTTAATGATCGAAGGCCATGATGAAAGTTGAGAAAGAAGCATCCAACCAGAAGTGCATTGATTCTAAAAGTAGAAAGTTAAGTTGAAAAATTGAATGTAGAAAGTTGAGAAATTTACAGGAGGATTCGTTTTTTCCCGTTTAGATGGAAGTATGAAAACAGTTTTAGTTGGAAATAAACTGATAGAGAAGGATTCTGAAATAGTTGAGAAAT
>JAYJMH010037176.1:0-15832 GCA_036873815.1 Phacellophora camtschatica
AACAAGTCATCTCGAGACTTTCGCGGGCTAGGCACGTTAAATACGATAACTCACTCACTCACTCACTCACTCACTCATTCAGGTTAGTTTTGCGTTGTGTGAAGGGCTTACGTATTCTGTTTTTGAGGCATTCATTTTCAGTCTATTACTATCCATCCAGTCTTTCGCAGCAAGACAAATTCCCTGTAATTGCTGGTTGCCCTCATTGACGGCATTGTTGTTTAGATATTCGCTAGCATTTCAATTAGCTCGTGAAATCCTGTGCATCGTATTTTCTGCATGCCTCATCTCAAATACTGGTCAGTCAATTCCCCTCCTGTTAATAATCGATATCCCTCGCCTGGTAATCAATATAGTCTGATATATAGTTATCCATATGTTCTCTTCTTGCATTAATTCTTATCAATATTTAGTGAAGTTTTATTCCAACTAAGCCACGTATCAAGCTAAATAGGTTCTATCCTTTTTCCAATTTTCCACCACGAACTTGTCTTTAAACTTCACAGAAATGCGTTTGTATGATGTCACAAAACAAACTTGTCAACTTTTCATGAAAAAAAACAAGTAGACAGCAGAAGAACATGCAAGGCAAGGGACTGACGTTCAATAAAGTTTAAGTGATTTATAGCAAATGAAATGTCAGTCATAAAGTCTGGTTTGATCCATATGTTCTGACGTTTTATTTCGTCCTGAAATTTTCTGATTGCGCATACACTGATAGAAGTTTTCAGTGCACTGGCTTAAATTGAAATTATTGGCATGTAATGTAAATAAGAGGCTCCTTCATCAGATGTTTTACTCTAGAAGAATATATTCGATTTAATCTATAACAATAGAATTAGGTACATGACCAAGTGTAACATATTATATGCAGTTCAAACAAATCTGCAAATAAGACAGCAATGCATCAGTGTAACAAAAAAATTCACATAATGGCACAATCACATTGAAAAAATGTTCATCCTCCTTTGGGTAATGTTTGCAAATTTTCTGTCACCAATGAGAATATTAAATAATAAAACAGAATATTTTTATGCGTAATGCTCTTCGACGGAAAATTATGAAGGGAATTGTGTAGAAATTGTACCTTGTTTTTCGTGCTTTCTTCTGCTTCAAGCATTCGTTCGAGTTCTATGTTTTTCTCCTCGACAGTCATCAGTTTGTCGATCTAGAAAAGGAAAATTAAACAAAAATGAAACTTATTTATTTTGTATTTAAAAGAACAATCTAAATAAACAGACAAAAGCCGTAAAGCAGCTAATATAATTCATCTACCGGGCGTCCCAACAATTGATATAAAAACAGTTGAGTTAAACGTTAATATGTTACTTTCAATTATTATTGCAACGATTGCTCAATAAACTGAATTTACGGTTAAAATTTAATTTGCAATCTGACAAAAGCAGAGATTTGGCCATGATATAGGGTTATCAAAAGGAATGTATGAACAACACAAACAGACCAAAATTCATAAAATAGCAAAGACCGGAAAAACGTATGATATCATAAAGAAAGAAAAAAATTGTTGCATTGAAATATTTTTAATAAAAGGACATTATACTTTTTTTAAATACCAATGATACTCGGCTTTGTTAATTTTGGTAGTTTTCATTTTTTATGCTTCTATCGAAAAGCGGTCAGCTTGGAAAAATCCCTTCTTGATGCATTTCTTTGGTGACCCTATGGCACGCATTCAAAGTGTCCTGAACTGACTGTCGATTGAAGTCAAAACTCTTGCTTTGGCCTGATCGAAAATTTGAGTTTCAATCAAATATATCAATTGAGTTTCAATCAATATTATCAATTATATTTTGGATTGATATTTCAAAAAAATTCTTCGCAAGAAGTGTTCAACTTTGGAACAAGTTTTCTGGGACATACATATTCATAAACTTTCAAATCAAAATCAGTCAAGACAATTACAGAGTAAAATCATCAATAATACCTAGGTCATCCTGAAGTTTCCTGGGTATATAGCACTAATTTCGGCCAAAGATTACTTTCCTTCAATACACAGTACCTCTGGTATGAGATAGTATCTTGCTTTAAAACCTATGGGAAAAACTGAATACCTTACCTTTTCAATTAAGTGAGTGTTTTCTTTCGCCAAATGATCTCTTGCAACAGTTATTTCCTGGCACTTTTCTTCCAGTCGACTTTCGACATCCTTTACGATTTTCTTCAAATTTTCCTGGTGTCTGGCATCTAATTCTGCTTCTAATGCAGCAATCTATCATGTATTAGATTTGTTTATTCAGATTAAACATAAAATATTAAAATTGAAAGCTGAAATTAACATTAGCCCCCATTATATTCATGTCATTCAACGTGAAATCATCAAATATTTTTATAATTTTCAACTCTACCAGTCAGAAAAGTTTAAAAATTGTCATGATTTTCAATGAAATGGATGAATGAAATGGATTTCACCCAATTTGGGTTTTAAGGAAAATTCGAATTTTCCCATCCCCCCTCCGCACAAAAAAATGTGGCTGTGCGGCAACATAATTTCATGCATTACTTCAAATCGATAAAAATGTTCACTCAAAACTCATATGAAGCTGCAAATTGTGTCATTGTATTTTAAAGTGTAGAATTTAAAAATGACAGCAAAAACATCATATCTGATACCGTAAGAGAGGTATCATGAAATAAAATACGACATGCATTTCCGAAAGTATTTCAGCACTATTAAAACATTATCTTTTACCCAAATAAGCAGGATTTTTACATTAATTCCAACTCTACATGAAACAATCCTACTTACAAAAGACCAACATCAGATTGGTGTTACATCTGCTTCCTGTTCAAATTAAGTGCCACAAAATCTCATTTTGTAAATAATTTTATGTTTGTGTCGAATATGTTCTTCACCACTATTAGCTGTATGTAAGTATGAATTGTCATATCTCATGTGTTTCTCAATACAACAACAAAAGATTAGCCAGTTTCTTTACGATCAGTATATCACTGTATGATTTCCAAACAAACGGACAATTATCCCAAAAAACTATATGTATAAGTTATAAGAATTAAAACTCCTTAAATGAGGAATGAATAAAATTTGAAATTAGCTGGAAGACCTTTTCATTCTCCAATGATCCTTTTTTATAGCGTTGTTTTAGTGATTTCAATTCATCCTGGTAAAAAAAATTATAAGAAAATAAATGTGTGAATATGCCACAGGCAAATCAAGTAAAACCATATATTGCAGGTAAAGAAAAAATATGGACAGTCTGATGATGACATCAACTGAGGCACATTCTGACTGATGAAGCAATCATAAATAAATACTGAACTATTTTAGATAAAGATAAAACAGTTTACAGATTCATGATGCCTTAAGCATGCCACTCAATGATCAAATAAATATTGGTTGCCTAATAACACCTTATAGGGTGCAGGCTATTTTCTGTGTTTCAAAATAAATCTCTAACTACACCTTACTGAAAGTTTTTTTTGCAATATATTATACTCTGTGGGACTTAAGACCACTGAAAACCTCAGAAACAATATTTGAAACTAAAATTCTATCAGAAGATTCAGTGGTGAGCTTGTAAAACTGTTATAGATCAAAATGAACCTGGAAACAAAATGTTTAGTTATCTATCTATTTTTCAGAAACATCATCCGTGTCCCCTGCTGGAAACAAGTCATCTCGAGACTTTCGCGGGCTAGGCACGTTAAATACGATAACTCACTCACTCACTCAAGCAACCTTTGCTCTGTTTGAAGGTCACGTTAAAAAGGGGGCCCAGGGAAGGAAATGTGCTGCTGAAATTTTATGAACCCACCCACCTACCTTTAAATGAGTAAACAGAATTTGATGCTTCATTGAACCGTTCACATTTATCATTTCTTTCCACAATTCTAGATCTGCATTTTGTTATTGGCATGGTTTGAGGGGAAATAAATTGTTACATTAATGCTTGCATGTATTTCATTTGATGTCTTTAGAATTGTCTCCAGTGTTACTTTGTCGCTTGGTTGTCTATTTGCATTTGGAACAGTTTTCGCCACAAGGTTTGTGTAATCTTCATATCTTTTGTAAAGCTGTATTTCAATGTTTTGCCTGCGCAGTCTACTTTTGAGTTCTCTGTCCCACCAAACAATGAATAGTGTGTGTCGCTTTGTCTTTGTTCTTTGTTTGCAGTTACATAGAATGATAAGCCGTGGTTAAAACGGGCAAGCTTGCATTTTTCCTGGCTATTTAGCCAATCGTTATACTTTACTGCTGAATGTACAAAGCTTGAGCAAAGATGAAAAAGACCACCAGATAAAAAATGACTGCTTAACTTGCTCAAGTCTTTGTTGTTTTAATCCGTTCCGTCAATTCCAATTTACAGGTTGCTACTTTTCCCTGAATTTGCGGGTTTTCCTTGTTGTACGTATGCAAATATACTGGAGGCTTGGTGAAATTCTTATATTTAACTTTAGCCTTTTCAGAATTGTAAATTTGTAATTAAAAATGGCAATAAATACTTACTTACTTGCAGATAATTTCCTACCACATTACAGAAAGAAAATTACAAAGATCCCATGGCAGGGCGTTCACGAAACCTTGGGGGCGCGGTTCCCACGTCTCTGCAACAATTTGTCGGCTAATCGTGACAGTTGCCGTCGTCGCTGCATCAGGAGAAACTAAATACTTTAAAACTAAGCCAGAACTGAAGGAATTTAGCACTTGCTGAAATTTTGACAGGAATTGTTTTTAAAGGCTTTAATTGTTTCATGACTATGATTGTTTCGAGCAGAATGTTAAGTCTTGTTCAGTGGGCAGTGGGCTACAGAAGAAATTTGCTTAATCACACCCCCTGTGGTGTTGTCCCTTTTTCAGCAAAATGTTCAATAATAATTAATCTTCGTGTAAACGCATAAATCTTAAATTCCTTTAGTTCGGGGGACTTGAGCAACAAGTTGAACAAGTTGTTGAAGTAAGTTGAGCAGCAAGTTGAGCAGCAAGTTGAGCAAGCAAGGAATTTTATACCAACAATCTGAAAACTATTCTTTTTTGTGCTCGTATAGAGAATTTAATTCATTTTAAAACTATCATAAACAACAGATGACGTAATTATGACCATAAAAGCCTACCTTTGAGCTATAATATTTTAAACACACTGTCAATCCGATTATCATGTTTGGCTTTGCGAGTTATAGTAACACATGATGATCATAATGCACTTCTGTCTGTAATTATCTGGATTGGTGTGAATGTAAAATAACGAATAAAATAAACATGCTTTTCGATTTAAAAGCATGAATCAAAAATCGATTTAACGGCGTGTACTATCAACGTTGTGCTTGCAGCAAGAGCATAACAGGCCACGAAAAGAACAACATATACCGTTTAAAGTAATGCAAATGTTCACATAGTTAACGAGACAGAAAAGCTACGGAGTAATAAGCTTGAACTCGATAACTCGAAGATCAACTGTGAGTAATATAAACAAAATCTGCCATTGCTATGGTTGCACCTGTTTACATGAAAAGTATTTAACTGAAAAGTGCAAAAGATCTCAATGAACGTGACAATTATCAAACAAAAACAAGAAAATCTTACTCGATGTTTGATTCCATTGCCTTAGGCAACTGTTTGAGCGAATTTATGGAATGACTGTCATGCTTGATCATTCTTTCTGCAGAAATCAGTAGTCAGCACCTCGTGTTACCAGAGTAGTATGCAATGTTGTTATTATTTCAAATTCAAACCATAATTTTATAGCAATGCTCACCAAATTAAATATTCAACATTAAATATTTAAAAGATCTCGCGGAACTTTGGCTGGTGTTTTATTCAAATGCTGCGTTTGAACGTGATATATTTTACAATGAATCTATCGTGTTTTTGTCGGCACTACATGGGCATATTTTTTCTCATTCATCACACGAACAATACAATAATTATGCGTGACAATCATACACAACTAAATATACTTATTTTTATCTCAGAATCTAATAAACTTTGAGTCAAAGTCTAATAAATCTTTGACAGACACTAGTGAGAGTTGATAGATCCTATGCACCACCCTGCCATGACATGTTTATAATTATCCATCAATAGCACAACCCATAATGTTCCCGATCATTAAAATTCACCAATTCCACACTCGCCAGACCTATTGTGCACCTTTACAAATATCCAAACTCTTCTCACCCCTGTCAACTGTAGAATTATCGTGTTATCAGGAAAGCTTCTCAAAACGCCATACGTCCGCCATACTTCTCAAAGTGCCTCCCCATGCTGCTCTAATGAACTTATGACATAGACACCCATTGAATTCACCACAATCAGTGACTGCTAACGTGCTTTCTTCGCTTGATAACACGATGCAGTGTAAACATTTAAAAAAAACATCGTTCAAGATAGTAAAACAGCCTGCCAATAGGGACCATAACACTTATTTGATTTAAACGACTTCTTTTGATTTAAATAGTTTAAAAACATAAAAATTGGGATTGTTATAATGACATACGGGCCAATGTGTCTCATTTCTAATTACTAAACTTAATGACCATTGCACCATTGTTTTAATAGAAAAATTCAAGATTAACAAAGACTTTACTGATATAACAAAAGTTATCAAAACGGTGCCACAGGGCTCAATGTTGGGGCCACTCTTATTTAAAATGTTTTCCACATTTACATTTTATTTTGAACAGTAAATGATAATATCTGCAATTAAGCATTTTATAATACCCTACAAAAATCAGGTACTACTATAAAAAACATGCTCGCAAGAAATGAAAACTGATTTTAAACAAGAATAATAAAGTCGAAAATTACTAAAATTGCCCGGATCAGATTCTTTACAAAAAGAGCTGATACTATTACTAGTTTTTAATAAGAATAAAGTCAATTGAAGCAAGTTGTGACAGGACGGTGTTATTACATTTTGATTACAAGGCAGATACATTGTCAAGTCATGGATAAATTTCAATTTTTTCTTCTTTTTTTTTCGTTATAAAAAAAACTTCGGAGGAAGATGGTTTTATCTCTGCGGAGGAAGAATTATCATCGATAAGGATAGAACTAGAATTAACAAAGCCACAAGATAACATGATACAAATTATTAGACGATGCGCGTGTGCAGCAAAAGAAGTAAATAACGCGACCTGTTATGAACAACAAGATTTGACAAGCAATACAATATGATTAGCAAGTTAAAAATGCATGCAAAAAGGCGTAAACACATTCATGCCAAAACAGAAGAATCAGTCTTGTTATTGATTTTTAATTATTCCTCACTTATCAGCAATTTACTAATGCTTGGAAGTAGAAATTCAAATCTTCCTAGATCCTGCGGGGGGCCTTGGTTCGCCATTAGGATAATCAAACATCATATTTTACATTTCTTTGAACACTTGAACACTATTTACAGCATTCCATATTTCAAAAAATTTTCAACATTTTTTATCCAAAATTACATATTAAAAAATTGCATTGACTTAAATTCCAAATTTCAACATTCCTTGTTCTTCTGTGGTTTACAAATTTCAGTTTCCTGACTGAAATGCCACGAGGTGCTATAGAAAGACTTCCCGTCACTCACACACACGCTGCAGAGAACATTAGCAGGACATAGTGCGTCCTTTGGTGATTCCTCGATACTGTCAATAGGACTAATAATAATCTTGACCTACGATTTATGAAAGTCCAATTATATTGAACGATCGTCCTTCCCTCAATTCACAGCTTTCTTTCGTTCCCTGGTATTATTCTAATTAGACCCGTCCTTCTATTCATTAATTGTACTTTTCTGCCTTTTTTATTAGCATATTAAATAACAAAATTATTATTCGCTTGTTTTTAAAAGTATGTATTTAGATTTTGCTCGCTTGAAATTTTGGGGGGTTCTGACGGTGAAGCATTGCATGCTCCGAAAGGTCAAATAAATAAATAGAATAACCCCAAAATAACATGGACATTGTCGAATAATAATGGGCTAGTCATACACAATTTAATAATAGGATAATTAAAATATATTTCAAGGAAACGTATAATGGGAAATGTTTGGGAAATGTTTGGGAAATGTTTGGGAAATGTTTGAGAAATGTTTGGGAAATGTTTGGGAAATGTTTGGGAAATGTTTGTGCAATCTACATCTACTGTGGGAAGAGCGGGTAGCAGGGTGTTGGCGGGATTTATCAGGCAGCGGGATATATCAGCAACTTGCAATTCTGAACAGCCAAAACACCACACAAACATTTTAAAATGAGAACTTACCCTTTGTGAACCTTTCTAGATCATTATTTTTCATTTTGAACATTTGTGTGGTGTTTTTGGTTGTTCAAAACTGTAAGTACATGAGATATCCCGCCCGCCGATAAAGATGGGTTCGATACTATGATGCCAGTAAATTCTCTAAGCATGGATACGATTTTTAGCAAATATCCTTTAATGTTGGGTAAGATATTAAAAATTGTCCTTAATGTCGGCTGTGTTGGAATGTAACATAACATTACCATTGGTATACGCAAAAACTTAAAGAATAAAGATTGGTGGGTTTATCTGGTATAGATGATATTCTCCCGTTGTCTAAAACAATAAATTAGTCTAGTGGTATATCTGTAAACGTATAGTTCGTATATCGAAGGGGAGGTTAACTCCTGGGTTATGCAACAGTCGTATTCTGCAATATATGTTTTGGTGCAAAAGAACTTTGCTTGCATGTTCGGTTCCAACACAAACTTTGCTGTATAAAAGGAAGAAAATTCCGAAAACACATCACTTTTTACAGGTGTGACATTAAAATTAATTAGATATAGCCTTATTTTACTGCTACAAACTTTTACCCGCTTGCCTTTATAAATATTAAAATCACTCGTTCTTTATGAAAAGAAAAATAGGCGTTGACAATATTTGATAAATGTGTTTAAAATTCCACCCGCCATTTTGAAATGTCGAAAAAAAATATATTTCTTAACACTAAAGTCATTTAATTTCTAATCAAAGAAAAGCGCTTATAAATATTGTACAAGCGTAAAAATCCCATCGCCCATCATGACCATGCTGCACTGCTGTAACATCTCTAAATAATAAGTATGGATGCCAGTGTGCGTCAGCATTTTGCTGGTATACATGACGGACAGCAATTGATTCCGCTAAAGACACGCTTGACTATGCAAAACGGTGCTGTGTGAACAATTAGTATCCAAGGCAAGCCCGGATTTCAGAGGACTGCTTAAGAGGCAAATCCTACGTAAGTTTCATTTTGCAGGGGGTAACGCATGCAAAGGAAACCAACTTAATTTATATGATAAACTTACGTTGAAATATCTGAAAATTAATGTAGAGTTCAACCCGTATTTACCTCAATTACCCGCAAATATGATATTTTACGTTGTTTTTCGAAGGGTTAGAGGAGATTCAATCAAATCTACCAACATATTCACATCTATCTATCAACACAAATTACGTGAGACTTTTAGCTTTAAAAATTTGTCGGTATTGTGATGATGAGTTTATCAAAAGCATTTGAGTGTCTTTCTCGTGACATACTGATTATGCAATTTTATAAAGTTTATAAACGCGTTAATAAAGTTTTTTCTTGCATGTAAATTCTTCAAAAGCGCCGAAAATGATTCGACAATTTTCTCGCGCCAAATGCGTTTCAAAAATGGCTGAATTGCGAGAGTATATTGTTGAAGATGATGAGAAGTTGACATGGATGCATCTTGTGCAATTTGATGCATGGTAGAAGTTGTTATAAGAAATAAATAAGTCATGTTATTGCAAGTTGCCATTACTTCATATCATTAGAAATGTTATAAATATGACTTTTAAAGATATGTTTAATTTAAATTACAGAGATTTTGAAAAGTATAGCTCAAAATTAGGCTTTTCAGTAGAAATTAAATCATCATTCCTCAAAGTTATCAAAATAACGGAAGCTTCTAAAATTAATTTTGTTCTTCTTAAATTAGAAGAAAATAATGTTTTGAAAATTTCAACAAAATCAATTTTGGTGATTTTTCAAACATCGGAACATTATTTGGCTCAAACTTAAGCACTGAATGCTGAATGACATGGATCTGACATTTATATAAAACACTGAATGACATGGATCTGACATTTATGAATAAACTATTTTCTATATACGATCTCCCCTTATTAAAACAGCCCTAATTTTTACAACTGGAACTAAGGCACACAAATTTATGGATTTAATACTGTCATATTCGGTGCTCCATTCCAGAACACACAAGAAATTCACCAACATTAAAATCTTAAAAATTGAATAAAACAAGTAACATCTTTCAATTATTGTGAATTTTATACAAACTCATAAATATATTACATCTATATCTATGCTTAATCTTGTAATTACACTTATTATGCAATTCTATATATTTTATAATCCATATCAGCTGCATTAATACTGTTTTGATATTCATTTAGTTATTTCCCTGAAAACAAAATGAATAAAATAAAACGAAGGAACTTTTTCGCTCACCTGAATAACAAAACTGTACACCAATTTAGGATACATTTAAAGAAATTGCTGGAGTGTAGTCTTTTTCGTAGCATCTAAAAACACCTCGAGATGGAACTATGGGAAAAGTTTAAATTAGGAGAAAAGTTGTAAATTAGAAGTAAAATGAAAAAATGCAAAGTGAGTCATTATATTTTTGTAAAAGAGAAAAACCTAAATAATACTCGAAGAGGGCTAACTCTGCCTAGTTACTGACGTAGTAGTGTCATTTTGCTTTAAAGTGTGCACCCATAATTCCGCAAATTCCTAAAAAGTAAGGGTTATAATTCCGCAAATCTAATGAAAATATTTCACAATTCCATAAACAATTTCTAATAATAGGCCAATATGAAACAATTAAATATACCATCAGGTACATTGGTCTGTACTCCAAGAAATTAGCAGTTAATTCTGGAAGGATAATTGTTACGCTGTTTTCTGGGCTATTGTGCAAATTCTGTTCGTTACTAGTCCGTAAAAATAACGCAGAAAATCCCTTAAGGATTAACGTAGATTTGGAGACATCACTCAACATTCTGTGATGAATCGAAAGCACCCAAACAACAAGAATAAAAATAATATTTTTCTTTAGATTTTGAAATGAATTAAAAATATTTTTGGGAAGACAATTCTGTAATTTCATTGATACCGCGTGAAGTCAATCTTTCTACGTTATTTTTACGGCCTAGTAAGGAACACATTACGCAGCCAAGAATTTGGTGCACCCAGTATAATTGGCTATTACTCTGCACCATAATTTTGCAAAATTTCTTTAAAACATACCCACAATGCCATCAATTTCGGAAAAAAGTAGCCCTAAAGTCCCCGCACCCCCCAACATGCTATGTTACCCCCGAGACATAATATAGGCTGAAGTGAACTGAAAATCTGGAATAAGATTGGCCATAAAAAATTAAGATGGGTGGTAGAAAAGTGTGTAAGGGGTAGAAAGGTGGTACGTACAGAAGATGCTCATTGAAAATTTTGAAATTGTATTCGTTATATTCGGCATTCAAAAAAATCGGAAAATGTTCCAGAAGTTGTCAAAATGTTCCAGAAAATGTCACAGAATTTTTCAGAACGAAATAATGTTGTCCACTAAACATAGAATGAACCGGTTTCTGGATAATTTATTCCTGAACAGGTCTTACAAACGAGAAACATTTTGTTTGCAAGCTCTTCAGTTTTTCAGAATTAAGATTAATCTAGTTTCATAAGCGTGCAATTAGCCAATAAGCGCTGCGTACCTCATATTGCACTGGGTATACGCATATAAACTCATTTTTGACAAGGAACTGTACCGTAATAATTTCATATAGCTAGTTGCTGTTCAGAAGTGTCTTAATATCGGTACCCTAACATTGAAGAAAGTAAAGAAAAAGAGCTCATGGATAAATGTAATGGTCAATATTTACCATACTGAAACGAAAAACTCTTTGAAAATTCCTTTTTTTGAAGTGCAAATATATATTTTCTTTTAAAGCAGTCAAAGTAGTTATTTCACGGTTGATTACACAACAAATACAAAGAAATTCTCGTCGTTCTCTTGTGATGCTTGTTTCTTGCTTTTTCCAAAACGTACAGGGTGCCCAATAGGTTTAGTGGCATTGGCAATTTTTAATGCCCGGGATGTTTAATTTGTGGTTGGTCGGGAACTAATATTATTAATTCGGAACGAAATTTTGGTATACTGCATGGGCATATCTACGTTAATGCGATTTTGATTTTTAGAAAGCGACCTCGCGACGCGGAGCTGCAAGCCCTTTTTTGGCACTGCAAATCATACTCTCTTTTTCCATGCTTAATTTATTTTGGAAAAGACACTTTCTACAATTGGGCTTTCTTTGTGCTCTTTTATTGCAGATAAGAAAAAGAAACCCGTCAAAGCCAGGATGGAAAGTATAGCGATTTTGAAACCAACTAATTACGCCACAGAGGGCATGATTTGCAGTGCCAGTGGGCTCCGCCGACCAGGGGGAGCCCAGGGGGGCAGTACCATCTAACCCGGATATATAGGCCTGTCCAAGGTAATCTTGAGCTGACGCAAAGTAATGGAACAAAAACCCAAACCCAAAAATATAACAGTATGGCGCATGTTATGATGCAATTTTTCTGCATGTAACATTTTTTTATTAACATTATGCCCCCCAGATAGTTCACAATAATTATATAAAGAATTCAAAAACATTATCCTCCCAAGCCTAGCTTATCCAATTTGCTGTCTGCACAGTGGGTGTGCTTACGTCTGCTCACAAACAACAAGACTGACAAATACTATACTGTCACACTGCAAAAAGTCATTTTCTTGCTGAGAAATTATATTCTTATTTTGACAAATATTTTCTTATTTTGAGAAATTATTTTCTTATTTTGAGAAATTATATTCTTATTTCGAGAAATATTTTCTTATTTTGAGAAATTATTTTCTTATTTTGAGAAATTATTTTCTTATTTTGAGAAATTATTTTCTTATTTTGAGAAATTTTTTCTTGTTTTTGTTGTTATTTTAGAAATTATTTTCTTATTTTAAGAAATTTTTTCTTATTTTGAGAAATTATTTTCTTGTTTTAAGAGATTCTTATCATGAGCAAATTTCTTTACTATACAAACTTTCTTGTTTTGAGAATAAAATTCTTAAAATAAGTATTTTTTTCTTGTTTTAAGAAAAAAATATTTTCCTGTTTTGAGAAATTTTTTCTTATTCTCATTTCTTATCAAGAAAAAATTTCTTACTATACTAACAATCCAAAATTTCTTGTTTTGAGAATAAAATTCTTAAAATAAGTATTTTTTTTCTTACTTTAAGAAAGTAATTTTTTGCAGTGGGATTGACGGCCTCGAGCATGAATTACGAATGGGATACTATGGGATTGACTGAATTGTACCCCTAGATAAAGAATTTTTAAATGAAAATGAAAAATGAATGGTGTCGTTCCCGTTGAATCGTGCGGTTAGCCATTCTCATGTCTACACATAAACTGTCACCGTCCTTTTTGGGCGTGATAACCAAAGGGAATACCGATGGCGTTGGGCCATCGACTTTCTCGATTATCCCGCCTTTATCCAGCTTCTCAATAGCGTGTTTTACCTTCCGTCTCATGTGAAACGGAATCTTGAGGGGGTAATTGTGAAACAGGGGGGATAGCTTGATCTATCTGAAATTTCAGTTTGAAATTTTTCATCTGGCCTATCCCATTGAATATATCAGTATATTTCTTGAGCAACGTATTAAGTGACAATGGGCGTTGCTGTCCTTCCTGTTCCGCTTTCTGTTGTTCATCGTTTTTCTGCATGTTTACATTCACAAGTACAAGAGCGGGTGCTGTTCCATAGCTGAGCAAACACACGTTTTGCCCTTTCACCATTTGATTCTCAGCAAGGGGGAAGTTGGACTTTGATTCCATCGTGGCTTCAAACTTTCCAAGGATGGGCAAATTTCCTGATGCACCATAAGCAAAAATGCGGGTTTTACATTTTTGTAGCTCAAATTGGGTATGCTGTCCCAATTTCTGAAACGTTTTTTCACCAATGATGTTAAATGAAGCACCAGTATCAACAACCATGTTAATATCAATGTGATTGATTTTGCTTTTGTCTTTTGTCGTCGGTTTCTGAATCATCTGAAGATTCTTTGTTGACGGTCAGCACGGTGTAGTTCTGGGGTTTTCTTCGTTGAAAACGACTCATAAGACTGGATGATTTGGAATTACTGCGACAAGCAACAGCAAAATGCCTTTCCACACTTTTGACAGGTTTTTCCACGCGCGGGGCAAGGAACACTGTTCTTTTGCCACAATTTCTGCATTCTTTTAAAGATTGCTTGTGAATGGTGAGCAGTTTTTGAATTTTACTGCGCTGGCTGTTTGACTTGAAAAACATAATTGTTTCTCGCTTATCGGCAATGTGAGTTGATGATAGTGCTTCTTCGAGGTCTGTTGCTTGAGCGTCACTGAGTTCAAACGCACGACTTTTGGCTACCAATTTTTCCAAAGTTAAATCTTGTTCAAATAGTGCAAACCGACAAAAGTGTTTCTTCTCATCATTCTCGCCAGTGTCTGAGAGTGTTTCAAAGATTTCATGTCTTGCTTCACCAGCTTTATATGAAAGCAGAGCACGTTGTTGTTTGTTGTCTGTAACACCCACAGCGGTGATGTATGTTTCGAAGCGTTTCTTCCACGTTTTCTAGATTGGGCCTATGGGAGTAGGGTTTGACATCGGATCGAATTGAGCTAGTGCATGAGAATCAATACAGGCTGTAGCCATACTGAATTTATGAATTATAGTTTACCGAATTTTTACCTCGTTGACAATATCATATTTTGAGAGTACCAAGAAATAGACTAATAACCAACGCAAATGTGACCTGAATCTAGCTCTAAACATAACTCCATCCAATGTCACTGAGCATTTTTTTCACATATACATATGGGACATTACAGTGAGTTCTTGGATTTAATCTTCAGGGAACAACATTTTTTGAAAGATTTCATCAAAAACTTACAAGAACGTTCCATTTCATGGCTGAATTCAAAGTATTGCAGTTGGAGAAGTTTCACATGAAAAAATATATTTAAAAAAAAATCGTTTTTGTCCTCCAACGAAACATAGAGATTACAGTTAACATATGGCAAAAGCGATAAGGTCCATTGGAGTTACTCGGGAAAATTTGCAAAACATTTATTTTAACTCACTTATTTAGCATAGGTCTGAACTGTTCAGATTTCTAATAAACATACAGACGTTTGATTAGCCAATAATAACTTTAAAAGAACTCAATAGTATGACATCAAAAATGATTCAGAGAAAGCCAACATCATGATTGGTTAGATTTTTGGCCTAGAGGACAGTTTGCTTCTCTTTTTGGCGAGTTTTATGAAATTTAAGAATCTTACCTCATTTTCTGCAATAAGATTTGTTTTGTAAAATGGTAAGTTTGCGATTTGCTAAAAAATATCCCGTCCTTGCCCCTCAAGCAAACACAATTATCAATGCAGCAAATCTATTAATTAAGGTAAGGGAGTACCCCGCGTGTCCGGGAAAATTTGCAAACAGTTCATTTTTTAATAAATTTCATAAGGAAATTTTCTGTATCCTCAAATTTATCCATCGCAAAATTAGGCCTTTTAATATAATTTTGAAAACATTCGGACAACTCAATTTAAGGTAGCGAGTAGTGACATCGCCGGGTCTGACAAAAGCACAATCACTCACGATGATTTCCAAACTCAGCTGGGTTTGAGTCACTTGTCGATTGTAGCACATGTATTTTTATAAGGAACTCTTTATAAGGCCCCGTTTCCACTGACCCGGGTAAATATAAAAACGGATAAAAAAATATCCGTTTTGCAGTGGATCAGTGG
>JAYJMH010037187.1:0-15831 GCA_036873815.1 Phacellophora camtschatica
TTAAGAATTGGTTAAGTCTGTCTCAGGTCACAGACAGCATCTCTGTTGGATTCAGCATGGGTGTTGACTTCACCTGTCCAGGAGGATCATGTTGGATCAATCGGATCAATCTGTGAGTGATTTTCAGTTTTGCTTCAGCTTTAAACATCTTTTCTACAGATGCTCACACTCAAACCAAGTTACCCATCTTCTCTGTAATATTTCTATCTCTTCAAGAAAGATCTTACGATTTGTCCAGCATGACCATAAATGAGACCAGATAAAGAGTTTTCCTGGAAAGGTACGGGCTTTTTTTTCTGGCTTTATTGAGCAGCGCATACAAGAACATGATTGACAGTGCAAAGACACGCAATACTAATTGGTAGTTTTTATAGAAAATGATATACCTTTTAGCAGAAAATCATTTTAAAAATTCTTAGTTGTGGGATGGCTATGATTTTCTTCAATCTTGAAATAATAAGAATTAGCCGCACTGATGGGAGATGAGGTCAGGGGTGGATTACATGTATTTTTGAAAGTTTGTTTAAAGATTTAAATGGAAATAATAAAATTGTTATTTTGTCTTCCTTAAAGCGTTTTATAAAAATGTTGCTTGAATAATTTCCATTATTTCCTCATTTGAAAATGAAAATTTTAAAATTTAAAAATAAGTGAAAAGTAAAAAAGAAGACTTTGGAAATTGAAAATGATCAAACATTTAATTAACATTTGAAAATTTAAACAAACTTATGTCAATAAAATTCAATTTGCCACTTTCCCAGAAGTTGCATTCAAGACTCACCAAGAAATGATCCATTAGAAAAAAACTGAAATTGCATTAAGAAATTTTTCGCTTGTATTTTTATTTACAAAATAAAATGAGGTAAAAAAATTTTTAAATGTGTAGCGATTCCTGAATTCCAACTTGATACAATAGATTTAGATCTTGTCGATAAGGCAAGTTTATATCGTTTGATTCATTCTTTTGATCAGAAGTGATCGACAAATCTTCGGTCATCCTTTGAAAACCTAGATCTCTTATATCATTAAGTTCGTCCGAATTGGTGATAACCTTGTCCTTGCGACGTTTCGGTAACTCAACGAAAATCCCACTGTTCTTCTTTCTGCGTTTGGATTTGTTCTTTCTTGGTAAGTCAGTACCGGTAGTAATTGAAGATTGCGGGATCAGGGGTGAGCTTTCTAAATCCATAGCAACATCGTAATGGGATGTCACAATATTTGGACTCGTCCCAAGATCTGAACTCGTCCCAAGTTCAATTTCGTTATCAGTTTCCAGAACACCGGATGGACTTATACACGAATTACTACCATTACCGATTGCGTACTCAGCCATTGAAAGTAGAATTGGTATTGAAAAGAGATCGTCATTAACTGAAAACGAGGTATCACGGTCAATTTCGGAATTCGGACATACGAGAAGTTCGCTCTCCGTGATGTTCATTTCCGATTCTATTGAAGCGTTCGAATCCCTTCGCGTGCGTTTTTCGTGCAATTTTTTGTGATACACAAGGTAATCATGACGCGAGAAATTCTTCTTACAAATGTGACAAGTGAATTTCTTTTCACCAGAATGCAAATTCAAATGTCTTTTATAGGTACTTGGATAAGCAAAGTCACTGTCGCAAATCTGGCATACGTACGGCTTTCGTTCTGAATGTGCAATCATGTGGCTTTTATAGCTGTCCGTGCGGGAGAATTCTTTTGAGCACACAGGACACTTGTGAGGATTATCATTAATGTGTAGTCGCGAATGACGTCGTTGGCTTCCTAAATTTGCAAAAGACCGATTGCATTGAGCGCACTGAAATTTAAACACATGAAACAATCAAAAGTAAAAAATCACGAACGTTAAGTACTTAATTTTCTGGTAAAAATCATGTAATTTTTAAACATAATGCAATTTGTAACCTTAAAGAATAGATTTGACACTGTCATCATCGAAAATTGCCAGAAAACCACAATAAAGTTTTGCTGTATCCTTAAGAAGTGCACTTCACCTTGTAAACAAAAGGTTGCGGTTTCAAAGGTGAAAATGCGATTTGAAAGAATAGATTTCACACTCTAAGTGCACCCAACCAAATCAAAATAAACAAAGACGGCTAAATTTTATGATTTTCTTTATTATGGTTTGCCGGCTGCGTTGAAGGTTTTGAGACCTATCCTCTACAGTGACAAATCGAATTGTCGTGTTTCAAATGAACAATAGTTTTTGATAAACGTCGTTCACATTCCAAATCACGGGATTACCATTTGATCAAAGCATTATTGGGCATTCACCGTCATCTTTCCCTTAACTTTACACAAACAAGAACAATTTTCTGTTATCAACTTATCATATTTAATCAACATTATAAAATTTGCAAGAAAATGTAAAAAACAGCATGGAAATGAGAAAAAGTAAAAAAATGTAAAAATTATGGAAAGCTAGCGACAAAAAACGAAATGTAACACCGAAGACAATGAGATACATACTTTGTATGGCTTTTCCCCAGAATGTGTTCTTCTGTGTCGAACCAAGTCCCAAGCTTTTGTGAATGCTCTGGAACACAAGTCACATGCATGGGGACGCTCTCCTTTGTGAATTTTTAAGTGACTTTTTAGGTTACACAATTTAACAAATGCATGTCCGCATGTTTCACAAACATGTTTTCTTTTACCTGCTATGGAATAAATGTGTTACTCAAAATATACAATTTAAATATCGAAAATGTGGCTAAATCTACTTGAAAAGGAACAGGCAAAGTAAGAACCTGTTGCAAAAGCAAATTCATTAGCATTTATAGTATAATAATAACTATATTATCTAACTAATACCTTGGATTAACAGTTGTATTGGCATACACGTTAGTAGGGTTACAAACATATGTAGACATAATATACATGTTACAATGGAAACAACTATAACTAAGTTATATAGTAAAATAACTAAGATAAATTCAACCTAAGGGATATCGGTTTTGGGGCAGTTCAGTAAAGAGGGTTTGTCGGTCATCCCCGACCTGTTCCTCCTCATACATGTCACAAATTCTATTTTCCCGAGAAATTCGTCTTCCGTCGATGGGTAATTGATGATTGTAAGTTTCGTTATTGCGCTCCTGTGCTTATGGTTTAATACACCATCTAGACATGGTTCAAACTTAAATTCCTTTATGATCCCTTTGCACACAGAGCCCAAGCCTCTTTGAATTACCAATGCCACACCAGAAATACCATTCGTTATGCATTTTACAGACACCTCTACCCCATACGGTAGCAACGCCCCTCTATTTCCTACAAAGTGTTGACGATCAGTTAAAATTATTGTCATGAACAATTCAGTAAAAATGAGAAAAAATACCAAATTTATATTAGAATGCTCTACCAACGAATTCTCAACAGTGATACCGGGTGTCCCAAAAAACCCTTACAAAAAACGTGAATATGAAACTTTTCGTAAACACATCTGTTAAACAGCCTGATAACATACGAGTAATTTGTGACCACGATTATTAAAAACGCAAATGTAGCGGCGATGATATATCCATTTATATCCAAAAGTTCTTTGGAGCGAACACAAAAGTTCTGTAATTGAGGCATTTTAGGCCTTTCAATAAAAGTGTCAAGAGTTTCGAGTCAGTCAATTTCGCTCCTTTCAAATCTACAATTCAACAAGGGAAAACATTTCTCTAAATGTAAACAAAGCAAATTTTCTAGAACTACAATCTTGAGCAAGAATTGTTCCTGTTCACTCAATAAGACAAAAGAATAAAGGAATCAAAGATACATTTTTTCTCTGAAAATCAAGAATTTAAAGTTTCCTTTGTTTGTTTGTAGGGAAATTCTAAAAAGACATTGATTATATAGTCTTTTGCTTACTAGATTTGAAAAGAAGAAAACTGACCGACTTGAAATCGATGACACTTTTCAATAGGAAAACACGTTGTTTTCACTGAAAAAAACTTTAAAATAGGGATAACGATGTCACAGCTGTTACATTTGCGTTTTTAATAATCGAGGTCACAAATTACTCATATGTTATCAGGCTATTTGATAGATGTGTTTACGAAAATGTTCATATTCGCGTTTTTGCATAATATTTGCAAAACCCATGTAAGGTTTTTTGGGACACCCGTGTAAGGTTTTATTGGGACACTCGGTAGTTGAATTTTAACTGCTGACCCAAGATGTATCGCTATGAAAAGCACAAGACATGCTAAGTTAGAAAAAATATACAAACTCGTTACATTACAGGTTGATATAAAACGATAAACCTTTGAATCTTGTGCTTAGAAGGCTTAGACAAATCGTTACTTGATTTGTAATTTCTTTTTTCTCCATTTAAAGCTGGTCAGGTTTTCTATTTGTTTCTCAACTTCAGTTTAGCAAAATAAATTTGAATTTCCCCATCGTTTTAAAGCTTAGTTATGTCAAGCTGGCCATGTTTTATCTGCTTTTTATCTTTACTTGGCAAAATATTTGTTTGGATTTTCTTATCTTGGGTAAATATGTTTTCCATACTTATATTGGATGGAATTTACAATGATCTTTCAAAGGACGTTTCTAGAATTTTTGAGGCTTATAAAAAATATTGTCAATTTTGTGCACTGACACTGGCTCATTATTAAGTATTGTTGTATTTTTACTTACAGGTCACGACGCACCAAGCGAAAGAGAAGTAAGATTAAAAACCGCTGACATATTTGAGAGGCTGCGTGGTATTGGGAGAGCTAGGGAGGAGCAGCGACAAATTAAGTGAGTTACATGAAGTAATAGTAACTTATAATTTGAGTAGATCATTTCAAAAGTGAGTAGATCATTTGATTTGTAAAATTTGAGTAGATCATTTGATCTATAAATATAAGTTTGAAGTGTTGAATCTTCTTCTTTGTTTTTTATGCGAACAAATACTGTATTTTGCAGTAAATTTAGAAGGTTTTGAAAACAACATTTATCTGTACTTTGGAATATTAATTTTACCAATTAACCGATTTAATTTACGGATTTAATTACACACGGACTGTTTAAATTTATTCGATTTTCTACTTGGTGCTTCTCTATGCAAAAAAGGAAATTTCATTTATATATTTACCTGTTATTTTTTTTTTTATTTATCATACAAATTCACAAACATACTACAAAGACCATACTACACTACAGGGAGCATGAAAATACATAGCTACCCTCTGACCTAACATTTGACCTATTTGATCTATTGCACTACTAAACAACTGAACAATAAGTGTCAGAGATAACATAGTAATTTTCCATAGTTTTATTATTAGTCAAAGCGTTCTGAGAGCTTTAAGTATTTTATAGCTTCCATCAAAATTTGGTTGTTAGAAATTGCGGAAAGCCTTTCGTCCTCGCCAAATAGTATAACACGAGGCACTCCCATATCTGCCTTTTTATCATTTCTTTGGCTATCATGTATCTGTTATTTAAATTCTTGAAGCAATAAAATATATTTATACTGTGAAGCGTTTTAACCCATTTGATAAATTTGCTGTAGATTTCTTCTGGAGAAAGGTTCTGGTGGACAAGTAATTTATAAATCGATGTTATCTCAATTGATGCAGATGATCCTGGATCCAGACAGACCAGAACTCTTAGATGTTGAATTCAGATCACAAGGATTTAGGGACTTCATCAAAACTGGGTTTGGGTAAGCATCTTTATAATGATTTTTAAAAAGTTTCCAACATGAAAGTCTAGATTGTATCAAAATTGTTGATGCCAAAATTCTAGATTGAAAGTCTAGATTGTGCCACTAGATTGTTGATGCCAAAATTCTTGAAATTATTTTAACCCTTTCAGTTCCACACGTGGATTTATTACAAATTGTTAAATAAATAACTTTTTCACGAATTGCTACGTTCATCTATCTTTATAAATCTCTTTCAGATTATTTATGAACGTAAGCAAACCTCGTCCTGATGATCACAATCTCTTGTATATTTTTGTCATCGGTGGAATTACGTTCAATGAGATTAAACAAATCCGTAAAACTGTGAGCAATCTCAAGCCATCAGCAAAGGTTTGTATTTATTTATTTTGGTTATTTTTCATTAGTTTTTGTACTCCGTAATTGATCATAAATAAATATATTGTTATTTTGTTCTTTATAATACTCCATTTTAACGAAAGTCCGCCATTTTGGGAATTTTTCAAAAAATTAATATTAATTTTTTGACTTGAGATTCGGATTGGCAATGAAAAAGTTCGTCAATCTATGAATTTTAGGATAACTTCGTATAACTTTGGATAACTTCAAACTTTCGTTTTACGCCACAGCCACTATTTACATTTTTTCCCCGTTTCTTTTGTAAGTCGGTTTCACATTTGATGTTAGGCACACGAAGTGTGAATGAAAATTCATCCACGCTAAATCATAATTATTTCACATCATTGATACTGATCTCCTATGCTGGCCTGACATCCAATGTGAAACGGATTCTAGTATTTATGAGTAAATTAATTAATATGCATTATTTATGTTAATGGCCATAGGGTAGTCATTGTCCTTTGCTCCTTGTGGTCCCGTCTCTGTAGTGTTTTTATAGTTTGTATAGTAATTAGAAGGTATAGTTGGATGTAGATGTCACATGTATTGTAATATTTTATATGAATATAAGAAGAAAAAAAAAAGTAATATGAAAAGAGATCACAAAAAATATCAAGTTCTAAATCTATCAGAGTCTCCAAGGATTTCGGGGCATCATAGTACAATTTTCTCAATCTGGGATTAGAATTATTAATGGCATTCTTCTTAGGTATTGAATAAAAAAAAATAGTTACTTTTGGTTGTCACGTTATCATTGAAAGTTCATTTTGAGTACCACGGTATCATTGTGACTAAAATTTCGATATCTGGTTACCATCTATCTCTGAATTTACTGTGTAGCCTACTCTAAGAAATTAAATTGACGACGCCACGTAATGTGAAGTACATCGTGAGCTTATAATAATGAAAAACACTTTGTTGCGTGCGAGACTTTGATTAATTCAAATTCAAATATTATGTTTAGGGTTTAAGTTACATAAATATTGCAGCAAACAATATATTATTTATCATACATTTTTACAATTGTCAATATTTCAAACTAATGTTTGACGACATGACTTCACGTTCCAATCGTCCACAGTAGACGTTTAGGAGGATGGACAACTCTTCAAGCAAAGTTCATGAAAATTTATTGTTGCTTGTGTAACTTTGTTGCGTCTGTGTAGAATTTATGATACAAAACATTTATTTGCAGTACATACACTCATTTCTTAATAAATAAATTTTATAAGAATATCTAGGCTCAGTCTTAGGCCAGAAAACTATAGACAAATAATCTTAAGTTCAGTTAAAATATTCTTCTCTTATAAAGAAGAGTGTAGTCAAAAATTTAACAATTTCTAATTTTAAATAAACATAAATAACTTGTACATACTAGCTTAAGCTCTTAAATTTATTAAAAAAAATTAGACATTTCGTCATTGGATAATATTTTTATCATCAGACACAGAATTGAATCTACGTTTGTATATTTTCATAAAGTGGGTACCGGAGTCCGTCGATCCGCGAATTCGAACCTCCGGAAATGCGGAACCACTATATTTTTGCAACGGATCCACTAATCCATAATTATCACACGCAAGACTTGTGATCGAAAGTTAACCATAGAAGGTGTACATTTTATTTGCATTTATTCATATGAAAATTTCATTCTTAACTTTGAATGATGACTGTTTTGTAGGTAAATGTTTAGTTTATTATGTATACTAATTCGCGCACCCACATGTCATCTCCATAGATGCACCCATCAATTTCACTTTTACGATATAATAAAAATGATCAAAATCCGGATCTGCAAAATATTTTGCAAACACCTCGTTCAAACACAGAATCCGTGGATTTTCGCAAAATTCCACAATCCACAGATCAAGAGGGCACTACTTGAACCATATCCCAGCCAAACTCTCCGAAGCTGTAATATTTGTCATTGGATAGTTAACATCTTGCTCAAAAAATCTTTTTGAGAATTCAAGCCGTTAGCTATTCGTTAATTTGTATCGTTAAAACCAATCAATTTCACTTTTACGATATAATAAAAATGAAAACTATCAAATAAAAATAACAAGTTGAGCTGTTACTTAAGTTTCATGCTTTCGCAATCGTCAGACAGCTAAGAATTATTATTAAAATGCATATAAAATATAAATATATCAAGTGTCGGGTTCTATAATTGACAGCGTTCGAATATCAATTGATGGAAAATACGTTTGTTCGGTATTCTGCCGTTCTTCGTAATGGGTCAAGTTACTTCACACTTAAAGTTCGCGATGTAGAATTTATTCTCATGCCGGCATTGGAAATACGCTCCGATCTCTTGTTCAGAAGGCTTGGTCTCTCCGCTTTGATTACATGCACCTTTTCCGTCAAACAAAGATTGCATCGTTTCGAACCATTGTTGTACGTTCTTGCTCTCGCTTTTATTTTCCGTTTGGTTTTATTCGCTTTTATTTCCCCTTGTTCTTCAAGTTCCAAAATTGTTTTGATAGCTCTCTACTCTTTTCGTATCTTTGTTCTAAAAAGGATAGTTGTTGTGTATAAAAACGCTTTTAGAATGGACCTTCGGTCCACACGATATAATTTTTCCCGTAATCATTGTCGTCTGGTATTATGTTGGCATTGTAGATTACACATGGTGTCACGCATTTGTTTTCTAATGGGCAGTTGTTTTTGTTTCTGCAGCTGCATCCGTCGTTGGTTGTTATGTTTGTATTGCTTAAGATCTTATTGTTGTCTTTTTTAATTATTTTAATTTTATAAGCAAATTATTTACTAAAGTTTTAAAACGATATACATTGAGAAAAGGTTAGCCAAATTGAATCTACATTTGGAAAATTTGATCCCCCTTCCCACTGCCCTCGATGAAGCACGATCTTTTCGTTCTGTAAATGTAGTTGTCGAACCATATTACATTACAATCATTTGATTTCTTACATAAATTTTAAAAGCAAATCTATCTTATCCCATATTTCTGAGCAAATCTATTGCGAATTCTGTTGTCTGATTGTGACATTCTTATAATGACAATAACGAACTTCTTGGATAATTAGTGGCGTAAATTCTTCCAAATACAATATTTATTTAAATGACTTAGAATACAAGAAGTTAAAGGCGTATCGTACTACTGCGGCTATTTTGCTTAATGACTATTGCGGCTTTTTTGATAAATATTGTAAAAATATGTATTAAAATGAATCAATGTGATGCTAAATTGTAAAATAAATATAGTCCAGTTCTGTGATGCATATGTTTATAAATAAAAGAGGTTTTAACATAAATGCCAATGCTATCATTTTGAAACAACGATATTGTTATGTAAAACTTATACTCAACATTAGTTATTAGTTAAAATTGTATTCTGCGTGGAGTCTTACATTTTAGATATTCCGATAATAGTAACGGTGAATTCTAATATTGGTATGGAGAATAAAGAAGTCGGTAGGATAGAATCTAAACAGGGCAGGCAAGTTCAGAAAGAGTAAAAGATTGAAGATTTTGAGGCATTTGTTTTGTTCATCAATATCATATTCTTTCAATTGTGGAAATCTTGTGAAATCTGAATTTAGAATATATTTTCATGGAAGAATGGAGTTCATTCTTATGTTCTTGACTAGAATCGAAATTTTTTTTAGGAAAACTGGTAAACGGGTACCTGTCGAATGCTTGAATTGACTGGATTAGCAATTTCACTCTGCCATAAAAATCTACAACGCTGTAAAATTTTAAGAATTTAAAACACCAACAAGTTTCTTTTTTATTTTTATTTTTTACATTCCTATAAAAATTTACAATAGAAATTTACTAGTTACTCTATTTACAAAATACTTAACTACACTACAAGCACTATGCCACAGGGTGCAAACTACTATGACTACTCCGTGGCATCACAAAAACTAAGACAACATACATATAAATTATCAAGGGAAAAAGAAAACAAAACAAACAGGTTAATTACGTTCTCAAAAATAGAGATTAACTATAATGTTTTTACGCTTTACAGTTCCTTTGCAGTTTTTGAAGTCTTCGATATCATAACACTATTTATACACACCTCAGTCGTATCAGTCAGAACTTTTCTAATTTTCTTGGCCTTATAGATCATCCTGCAGTGTTTTAACATCATCACTGGTCAAAGTTTCTTTCCCTTCAACATGATTGGTTTTAATCTTCTATCTCTGATTTTACGTGTAGCCTATTCTAAGAAAATAGATTGACGAAGCCACGTAATGTGAAGTACATCGTGAGCTTATAATAATGAAAAACTCTTTGTTGCGTGCGAGACTTTGACTAATTAAAATTAAAATTTTATGTTTAAAGTTTAAGTTATATAAATATTGCAGCAAACAATATATCATTTATCATACATTTTTACAATTGTCAATATTTCAAAATAATGTTTGACGTCGTGACTTGTCTACGACTGAGATTACTTGTCTACGTTCCCGTCGTCCACAGTAAACTCTTTAAGGTCTTCTATAAAACGTTTAGGAGGATGGACAGCTCTTCAATCAAAGTTCATGAAAATATATTGTTGCTTGTGTAACTTTGTTGCGTCTGTGTAGAATTTATGATACGAAACATTTATTTGCAGTACATGCACTCATTTCTTAATAAATAAATTTTATAAGAATATCTAGGCTCAGTCTTAGGCCAGAAAACTATAGACAAGTAATCTTAGGTTCAGTTAAAATGTACTTTTCTTATAAAGAAGAGTGTAGTAAAAAATTAACAATTTCTAATTTTAAATATACATAAATAACTTATACATACTAGCTTATGCTCTTAACTTTATTTGAAAAATTCAGAAATTTCTTCATTGGATACTATTCTTATCATCAGACACAGAATGGAATCTATGTTTGTATATTTTCTTAAAGTGGGCACCGGAGTCCATCGATCCACCAATTTTAGGTTTCGGAAATGCGGAACCACTATATTTTTGCAACGGATCCACAAATCCTTAATTTTCACATGCAAGACTTGTGATCGAATGTTAACCATGGAAAGTGTACATTTTATTTGCATTTCTTCATATGAAAACTTCATTCTTAAATTTAAATGGTGACTGTTTTGTAGGTAAATGTTTAGTTTATTATGTATACTAATTCCCGCACCCACATGTCATCTCCAAAGATGCACCCACCAATTTCACTTTTACGATATAATAAAAATGATCAAAATATTTTTGTTCTGCAAATCCTTCATAACCCTCGTTCAAACATTGAATCCGTGGATTTTCGCAAAATTCCACAATCCACAGATCAAGAGGGCACTACTTGAACCATATCCCAGCCAAACTCTCCGAAGCTGTAATATTTGTCATTGGATAGTTAACATCTTGCTTAAAAAATCTTTTTGAGAATTCAAGCCGTTAGCTATTCATTAATTTGTATCGTTAAAACGTTTTCTGACAAGTACACAACAGATGCAACATACAATACAATATAAAGATTTATCAAATAAAGGTAACACAAAATAGAAATTATACTTATAGGCTATATGCTGTTATAGTTAAACTTTAATTATATTGATTACATTTAGCATATATGCCCTATAGTATATATCGTACAGCTTTTATATAAGGTACTGCGTAAAACGAAATGCTAGCAGAGTACGTCAGATTAAACACTTAAGCATTTCAATTTTCCAATCGTGTGGTACCCACGCTCAGTACTGCTTCCAGTGTCGCCAAAATGAACTTCTGTCAATGGTAAATCTGCTTTTTTAGTGATGTATCCAGCGTCGCTTAACCATTTTGCCCGATTTGAATCACAGTTGCATTTGTATGCAGAATTAGCACAAGTAGATGTTTTACCACAAGAGCAGCCAACTCCATTTGAAGGAACACCCCCAAAATATGTAAGTTTTTTGCCACTTCTTCCAACAAGTCGTGCCGATTGAAAACGCAGCAACTGCAAGCAACATTAAGAGAATTTAGCTCATTTAGTACTTGATCTATCCAAAAGTTTATTCGTATTTTACTTTAATTAAACGTTTTTTTTTATTGCTGGCTGTGGTATCAAAGTTAACTCTTAAACCCCGTTAACACGGGGCGGAAAGAAAATTTGCCGGCAAAGAAATCCGGTTAAATATTTGGACATTTAATGTTTTCGTCTGGCCGTGCATGTTTTGGTTTTGGGACATGTTTTTATGTATATGAGTGTTAGGGTCAGCTGAAGGTCAAAGGCTTGATGTTTACTCCTTGATTAGTAAGCTACCATTACCTAAAACGTTGTTTACATCAGGAAATTACAAATGCATGGACCATACCATCCACTAGAAAGGCAGCTAGAATACAATCACAGCACAAGTAAAGTGACGAACTGGAAAGTTAAACCTTGCAATCTGTATATAGTTTGGTAGATATATGTGCTGCAAAAACTGACAAAAATGATCGTATCATTAGGAAAGGACATACTTTAGAAGGTTTCTTGCAGACTTTTTTATGGTCCTATTGAAGCTGCTACTCCTGTCATTTTCGAGTCAATAGATGAAATTGATTTACCGAGTTGACTATCAATTAGTGTACGCCTTTTGACTGATAAACTCAAGCAAAGTAGATTTTGAGATTGAACATTTTCCTGGTAAAATACAGTTAATTCAATCGGTTATTCCTGATGAAGTGAAATTAAAGGGAAATAACGAAAAACTGAAAGGAAGCGAGTGGCTGAGCGAGCTAAACAGTTCCCGTCAGATTACCGAATTTAAGCGTGCTCTAGGCAGGTCAACACTTAGAGGGGCAACCTTCTAGGCAACTGGCCAGCTCGTTTCCTCGTCCTTCGGAGGAGACGCTAAGCCAGTGGCCCATGCCCGGATGCGGCATGTTCACCGGTGTTCCCTGCTAGGAACAAGTCACCTCGAGACTTTCGCAGGCCGCCATATTAAATTATAATCACTCACTCACTCACTCACTCACTGAATATTCAAAGTAATGATACTTTAGTCGAACCTTTCAATGGGGGCATTCCCAGTCACATACATGACATTGACTTAATGAACAAAAACAGGCAGCTCTGAAATTATTGCGCAAAGAACGTGAATCTATTTCGAAGGATGATAGTGAAATTGGTTGTCTCCCGAATTTATGGTTAGATATAAAATTAGCGGATGAAGTGCCAGTTTAAGAGAACCATGTTGCTGTTCTTAGGTCGTTGTGCCCACAAGGTAAAGAATGGCTTGAAGATCGTATTAATCGTAAGCTTATTTCGAAAAGCAGGCTCACCCCCACGGTTCTCTTGTGGTCTATGTGCGTATAAAAGACAGATTCTTTGCGCCTGTGTGTTGATTTTAGAGCGTTGAACCAAAATACTACACCAGATTGCCATCCGATTCCCCGAATCCAGGAAACATTTGACAATTTAGGAGATGTTGCATGGTTTTTCGTGCCCGATCAGGGCAAAGCTTACCATCAAGGTTTTGTTGATAAGAACAGCCAAGTCCTTACTGCTTTCATAACTTCGTATGTCTTCATGAATGACTTCGTGTGCATTTGGTCTTCAGAATGCACCTGGTGCACTTAAGCGGTTCATGAAAGGTTGTCTGAGAGATTTGAGAGAAGACGTTTGCTTCCACTACCTAAATGAATTATTGCTTTTAATCGCACAATAAATAGCCACCCTGAAAATCTTCTGAAAGCTCTTGGTCGTCTGCGAGAACACTTGGCAAAATTAAAAACACAAAATGGTAACGTTTTTTAAGTGAAAATTTTTAGAAGGAACTTTTCATCAGAAGGAAACAAACTCGATTTAGACAGTATCAATTTTTAAGAAACCCTAAAGGTTTTTTTGGAAGTTTCTCTTTATCTAAGGTTTCTAGAATAGCCCTAAGATTTTCTAAAATGCCAAAAAACACGTAAGGGTTATTACAAATTCATATTAAACCCATGAAGTTTTTTTTCATGTTTACGGGGTTTTTCAGGAAAAACCCTAGGGTTTTCCAAGATCCTGAAAAACCCCAGGATTCTCCAAGGCCTCTTTAAGATCCTTGAAAGTCAAAGAGAGCCTGTTAAATTTTTGCAATTCAAATCGCTTTTCTAATGAAACCAAAAAGGCTGTTAAATTTGGACGATTTGAATCACTTTTCCAACAAAACCAATAACACAATCATGCAAAATGTTGATATCCTAGTTACAACAGAAATCGTTCAAACCCAGCCAACTTTTTATAAGAACTCTGCTCGGCTTTCATCAATTACGGTATGATTTGCAATCAAAATAATTAACTTTATTTGAGAAAACGAAATAGATTATAGGCTACGTGTGTACCATGTCAGCCAAATTCTGTGCCTCTTTGAAGAAAAGCTCCCATTTACACGACACATAATTTCTTGTCAATGATAAATGTCAAATTTTAGCGTTAAAACTTTTGGTTGAAAAGACGTTGAAACAATCGTTGATAGTTTACGATAATGTTGAATTTCTTAACGAACAGCGTTCAAATTTCCTGGTTAATAGGATGTTGGAACATACGTTTGTAGAAAAACTGTAACATTGAATTTTTCAAGCAATTTCAATGTGAAATATCATTTAAATGTCTTAAAAGAAATATAGCACCCATATTCAAGTAAGAAAAGAGATACGATAAGGGAATGGTAAGTGTCCTCTATTGTCTTTATACTCATTTATTTCTTTAGTAAATCAAATACTGAAAATCTTTTTGCACTATTTATTTTGGTGGTATCGAATATTTGTTCATTTGTTCATTATTTTATTGACTTAAAAGCAATGAAAATCTTTATTTGATTTCGTTTCATGTCTCTGCGGCGGAGCAATGTTTTGCAAAGCGCGCGAAAATGAGGTATGTCGTCAGCATCCGCAGCAAAAAAAAATCAATCATCATCGCATGTCGTAGATCACTTTCTCGCAGTTTTATTTCGTGGAATTTTCTCAAGGAGAAAGTTTCTTCGGTAATAGGTAGGTTACAAAGGTATTTTAAATTCATCCTCACAACGAATTCAAAAATTATCAAAGAATGTCATTAATTATTGACTAGACAACAATTTCATTAGCGTAATATTTTGTTTATGTTTTAGACTTCTGCCGAACTGGGATTATAGATTATGGATGATTACTTTTCAATGAATGTTCTTCCTTTTAATAAACAACTTTGTAAAGCACTAATGTTTGCATAAACCATTATAGACTAGTTTAGTCTATACTTGGCATTCTCTGTATTCGACCTGGTGCTCTGTTTTGGTCGCTTTGTAAGTTTACTCTGCTCACCTTTCAAAAAGTGGTGTCCTATTTAATATATAATGTGTTCAATAAATGGTGTTCTATTTAATAAATAATGTGTTAAATAATCCGCGTGTAACAACGGATTAATGCCCTCACAACTCCTCTCACTGCTCAAACGTAGCCCAAACGTACTTTCTCCTATTTTATAGGAGGGGTCCTAAATGCGTTGGTTTCCAGTTGCCCGTATAATATTTTTTCAATGCAAAACTTAACAACATAACATTGACGGTCGATATGTTCTATTTTTAATCACATATATTTGTCCAATTGTATCAAGTATCAAGAAAGGCAATCGCATCAAATCACATTAATGTCATCAAATTCTATCCTTTCAGTAATGAAGAAACTTTAATAACTCATGAAATTGCTCACAAACAATTTCAGAATGTTTGATTTGGGCCTATCGGCGAATCACCGGTAGCCCGACTGGCCAATCCGCCCCTAAGTGTCTGAACTTACATTCATTTCAAAGCATTCAATTCTTGTGTGTTGCTTGCAACTGCTTGATGCATCAATGAAAGCAATTATATCTTCCATGCTGTTGATAGAGTAAGTGATG
>JAYJMH010037198.1:0-15830 GCA_036873815.1 Phacellophora camtschatica
GTAAATTTGGGGCTCCTTCAGACCGTGATCAGCGGAGCCTAGCTCATTTGCATGTTGCAATCTTAGTATATAAGATTTTCAAAACATTATTTTAATATCACAAACGAATCCACAAGCATAATCAAAACACAGGAAAAAAATACAACATAATACATTCTGTATTTTGAACTGTCTACTACAATTCACCATGATTTATTATTTTCATGCTGCAACTAACCACCCGAACCACCATGTTAACAGCTAATTATTATTTATTACTAATATTATCATCGTTATTATTATCATGGTTGCTTTCAATGAGTAATGAGTTGACAAAAATTTCAATTTTGCAAAATTTTCATGTCCTGGAGCAAATAAATCTATATATAATTAGCACATAATTACGTATTGCGGAAATAGTATGCTATTTTTATGGATACAAGCGTTTTGTTGGTATGATATTATGGTCACATTAATGCAACGTTAAAACAAAGGTCACGGGAATCACATGATTTGCTTTTAATTGACATTGCTTTTGATATCTGTGGCAAGTTCGAGTCTGGTAGGTTCAACTGTATATAATTCCAGGGGGAGGGGGGGGGGGGTACACGACTCATGGTCGGACGGGAGTGTATCGCTGAGATTTTATAAACCCACTTATCTTTAATGTTCATATTTTCGTCTAACCAAACAGTAAGATTTTTGCTAAAAAATCATACCCATGTTTAGATAATTTATTGCCCTTGAACCCATCCATATCATCGGTGGCAAATACCCGTACCCATACACAAGGGTATACCCCCGGGATATAATTATCACTTAAATTTGTTTTAGAATATTTTGTTTGAATAAAATGTTATCGAAAATGTCCATTTTTGTAACAATTGCTTCTTTGTGGACAATTCCAACCTTTAAATGTGCCACAATCTTGTTTTAAATCTGTGCAATCGAAAAAGATTTTTCTAGACTTTTCCTGACTTGATTTTATTTTCCTGAGCTTTCCTCCTCCACAGCGTTTATTTCATCCGCAGTAATATTTTCTTTTCTTCGACGAAATAGACTTGGAACAAATCTACATTTTGCTAACCTAATGGTTACAAAACAAAAATTTATCTGCACCCATACGATTCATTAACCACTCTGATCAAAAGATTGTATTGGTGCTTTTGAAATACAAACGCCTTAAAAGTCTTGATAAAGATACAATCTTGACCAGTGGCATGAACCCTGAGTGACATGATCCAAAACGGAATAAAAAAACTGGGTCAAGTAATCTTCAAAAGAAAAAAAATGAAAACTTGGAGATTAAATTTGAAAGGCCTTTAAAAATTGAAAACCTTCACCTCTCAGCGCACAACACCAACATGATTTTTAGATTTCGTCAGTCACCCACCAGAGCCAAAATGTTATTTCATTCATATTTCATCTTATCGTCTGGAATCGTGCGAATAATTTACGCGTCGTATCTTTAAAAAGACTAACATTTACTTATATTTATTTTCTTCCTTCTAAATAAACATATACATAAAGGGCGGTCGATTTAGCACGTAACTGGACTAGCTCCAAGTTTATCTCGTTTCGTTAATCAGTAAAAAATAGAAATTTGTCACTGTGGAGGGAAATACCCTGCGGAGGAGCAGACCTCAGGAAACGCGTTCTTTTTTTTCTTGAGGCCTCTCCTCCGCAGGGTATTTCCCTTCGCAGCGATATATTTCTGTTTTGTACTGATTAGCGAAACGAAATAGACTTGGAGCAAGCCTAGCGCGTAACTCACTGAGATACTCTTGACACCCCCGACTAAGTGCCTCGGCGAACTCCTCTGTGAAAAAAGCGTCGAAATTTGTCCTCAGACTGTTTCAACATTTCCGGGGCAAAACAAACTGCGTTTCCCGACTGAAAGCTGGAGAAAACTTGCAATCCCCGGCCAAAAAAGCATACTACAATGAATGGAAGAGAAGGAAAGTTTGCCCAATGTCTTTCTGCCATGCCATTAGGTCACTTAAACCAGATCCACTGATAAAAAGTTAGAACTGTGAAGGAAGGGGGGATAAACTGAAAGCATACTCTATTGTTATTGTCAGCTTTTCCCATTGTTCCTCTCTGTGTACCAGGGGCAGGGCGAGTAAAAAACAGGGGCAGGATGGGTACAAAGTAGTGCATTCAAACTTATGTTGAATTAGACATTATCTAGCTGAAACATTATCTAGAAAAAACTGTGAATCCATAATATTATATGCACGGTATTGTAATATTTATTCGGTTATTAAACAGGTATTTACCATGCTAAAAAGATTGAATGTTGGAATCTCTTCTCAAACTGTCTCGCTCACACAGAAATATCCTTTGTGCTTTTTTTTTCACAATAAAAATTGACAATGAAAATATATGGGTGATGAGAAACCAAAAAATAGAAACCAAAAAAATATACAGACGTGGGTAGGAAACACAATAGAAATGCATGGGTCGTGGGAAACCAAAAAAAGGAAAACACACCATGATTCCTAAATCTCGTGATTTAGTTAGAAGAAGGGTCTAATAATATTGATCACAAAATTTGATTGAATATTGTCTTTTTACGTGTGATCACTTTTTTGGGGTCATTCGGCAGTTGAAGTGAAAGTTGAAGTCAAAAATTCAGATCAAGTTCAAATGTTTTGATAAGAAAAAATCAACTCTATGTAATTGATGATAATTTTAGATTGAGTCATCAGTGCATTCTAGGGATGTGCTGAAAATAAACTGTGCTGTTTATTATTCGTCATATTTTGTGGCAACTGAGCAAATTTTCCCATCTATTCTGTTGCTAATTTCGTCCCGTCCAACGCACTTCTGCTAGAGTCCAAGAACTTAACTTAAGATTGTGAATATAAGGTCAAAAACATGATTGACTTTGCTTGACATATATGTGGGATGTGCAAACAGTATGTCAAGACAACATGAAATCATTTCATGATTCATTCACAGGGTCGATTTGGTTACACTTTGAAAGCAATCAATTCACATCTGATCATGTGACAACAGTTATATGATGCCATTGGCTAATCTAATAAAATTCTTCAATGGAGGTCAAGGTAAATTAATCTTATGGTCAATACGGTCAAGGCGGGGTCAGGGACGTCTAGGAAAAGGGAGAACAACTCTCAAGAGGGAACTTTATCCTATTGTTTAGAAGAGCAAAAAAGGGCACATGCGATTTTAAAATAGCTACCTAGAAAGGGTACATCACGAAATCGTGGGGCATGGACACATGGTACTCCCCCCCTCAATGCCCCTGGTGCCTACGTCTCTGAATACAGTAATGTTTGGTTTGAAAAAACTACTATATTACGCAAAAAACTGTTGGCTTACATTAAATGAATAAACATTACCAGAAGTATAAACATAAACAGAATTAAATTTCCTGAGGTTTAGGAAAAATCTCATCAAAGAGGAAACACAAAAAATAAAAAACGAGGCCCACAGAAAACTTGTTTGCATTCACAAACAAAGATCAGAGTGTGCGGAGAAATAGAATAATGGTTGCTGACAAATATATACCTCTTAAATGTTTTCGGGCCTAAAAATGGATCAAAATGTATGCATATTTCCTAAAAATTGGGTTGTATTTTGTCATACACACACAAACAAGACAAAACAGGGTATTGCAATAACTTGATTTTGTCATTAAAGTTTGGTAGGTTTGGTATACTATAACAGGGCACTTACGTCTGTTGTGCCTGTTACTTTGATCATAGTGTCGTGTAGAGTGCACTTACGGTTTTTAGGCCCCCCCTCATATCCCAGAGTAGGTAAATAGACCAAACGGGTTGTGCTTTATTGTAGAAAAGCGTACTGTATGCGTCCCTTATATGGATGAGTTTACCGGTCTGTCATTGGTTTGAGAACTCTCGGGAGAGTATTTTGGAAGTTTCATAAAATGGACATGTGGCACTAACGCCTTATTACCATATATTTCCTCCATTTACCGCCCACTCTCTAATCCCCGTCCCTCTCTAATCACCACCCCCCTTTTTCTAAAATTTTTATACAAACATCCATTCTGTAATAAGTGTTTAGGGCGAAATTATTTACACGCACAGTGAGACTGATGAATATGTCAGAGTTGACTGAAAGATGAAGGACTTAAGGGCACTTAAATGCATTTAATATCTGTATGTGACGGAAAATGTTCTTGAAATAACCTTACTTTTTCAGGCTCATCAATGTTTTATCTTTTTCAGTAGATAAAGTTTAAATATTGATGATCGTTGAGAGGAGCGAGTAATAAATCTTTAGTGGCTTGTAAAGGCCCGTAAACAATTACCAGAATGGGTGTATCCCCCATTTCCTGAGAGTGTGAGGGGTATTTCCTCTTCAAATTTTCTTGGGGGTAGCGCCCCTAAGCCATAGACTTGCTCCAAGTCTATCTCGTTTTGTTTATCAGTAAAAAATTAGAAATATGTCAATGCGGAGGAAAATACTCTGCGGAGGAGAGACCTCACGACGATCCGCAGAGTATATTCTCAGCAGTGACATATTTTATATTATTTACTGGTTAATGAAACGAAATAGACTTGGAGCAAGTCTAGCCTGGGACAACTTTTTTTCGCTAAGTCACATCGTCAACGCCCCTGATGACTTCACGTATGTTTGTTCTGAAGGAAAACACAAATTCGGACGCAAATTTGTAAATTAAATGATTTAATAACGGAAAACGTGTGGTTGACCATTGCTATCTCCATAGATTTTATAACATTGACCTTTCAGGAGCTCAGGAGTGGTAAGCGGCAAAATAGAAATCTAGAGCAAAAGCATATTGTGTTGACTTTCTCAAACAGGACACAATTGTACTTGTTATATATTGCTCATCACCCTGTCCGCTGACAATGTTACAGCACAAAAACTGAATCGATGAGACGAGATACAACGTTGTCACACCAATCAAAGGGCAGGCAGTATTCGGGCAGTATTTCAAAATTGGCTTTAAAAAAATATATCGCCGAAATGCTTAACAGGAACAACCAAATAAATGGTACATAAAATCTCTTACTATTGAAGAACTCTACTGTTTGGCCTGTTTGTGTATGCTTTCTTTTACGAATACACATTTTTTTTATAAAAAACTTTTTATGGAAGCTTACTGGTGAAACCAACGAAAATTTAGGAAACTTTACTAGTGACTAGTGAATGAAAAATTAATTTCTAAGGAACTTTTAATTTCTAAGGAATGAAAAATTAATTTCTAAGGAATTTTTAGTGAAGATTACATAATGCTTATTGATCTTAATCGAGTAGACATGATGTTAGATGATTGATTAGGGGAAGACTTTTTATCCTGTACAATATATATCCAGGTTTGTGATGCTTTTGTTTAAAAAAAAGAATGTATAGTGAAAATACCGAATTTGTTTATACACAATTAAGAAACATTTAAGAAACTTCTACTAGTGAAAATTTGGTAAAAAATTAAGATTAAAGGTCCAAAATTAAGAAACTTTCACAAGTGGAGCCTTAGCCAGGTTTCTTATAAAAAAACTTGTAACGTGGCCATTTTGTGGTGAAAAAAGCTGTACTTTCCTATGGTCAACCTCAGACAAGCGTATGAAAGTTTTCAATATTTCAAAATTGCTTTAAAAACATTTTATTAATATTTCATTGAAGAGAGACTACATGCTATCATTCATTTATTTATGGCCACAGTGGGTATGCTCTTCAACGAGAGGTTTTTCAGAAAAGAAATGATTTTGTCACTCACAAAAATAGCGGCGTATATTCAGGAAGAGCTTAAAAACTTTCTAGTTACTAAAGAAGTCATGTTCTCGGGGGCGCAACCAGAGGGAGATTCTGGGGCCCGGCTTTTGGAGATTATGCATTTTTTTATAATTTTGGAGATTATAGAGCACTCACTAAAGGACATGCTATGCTGCTAAGACTCTTAAACAATTACAAAGGAAACATGACTTTTCATTTAGAATGGGCCCCTTGCCCTCTCAAAATCATATTTGCTCCCTCGCTTTCCTGTGCATCAGCTGAATGAACGCTCCGAGTGATAGAATTCGTCAAGAAAATCACACATACAAATAAAAGAAAGAAGTAACTCATCAAATCGAGAATGACTAAAATACTGAAAACCCCTAACACATACTGTACATCGTCACATCAGATGCAACCACATGCATTCACATTTCGTTTCGTTGAATCAGTAAAAAATATGTCACTGCGGAGGAAAATATCCTGCGGAGGAGAGACAATTTCTTGGGGCTCTCCTCCGCCGGGTATTTTCAGTGACATATTTCTTACTGATTAACGGACGAAATAGACTTGCAGCAAATCTAGCACTCATAAGACTTGCGTTTCACTTAAAATTATTAAATTTCAACATATGGACATATGGACAACATATTTCAACATATCTTATCCATGTTAATTTCCATATTAAACCTAAAAATCCATATAATGTCCATATTAAACCTAAAACTCTTTCTACAAATAATATGAAAATGAATTTCAATGCCAAGATTCAACTATAGTATAAAATTATCGTGTTGTGTCCCTCAGTTGCATGTGTTTTGAGGCTGAAGTACGGAATTCTTTTTCAGCTAAATTTTGAGACCCAAAAATATCGACTATAACTATCTCACGACCATAGAATAATATTATTTTACAGCTACCGAACACAAATTATGGATTTACTTGAAAAAGTTATACCCAAAATATTTGAAATGAAAATAAAAATGAATGAAAATGGACGTATGCATAGATGTATGTATATTTGGTAAATCATGGCGCTAAAACTTTTGAAAAGAATTGGAGGCAAAAACAATACTTCATGTTTAGCACACTTAGGCCTTTCTGTGTTCAGAGTGTGACTAAATTCTAAAAATGTATGTACCTATATGTGTATATACGTATGTGTAGTCTTCAGATTTTTCCCCCCATTTATGTAAAATTGACGAATGATCAATCTGTTAAATAATTAGACTTATTATATCTAAAGACCAGTAGCATATCATAGCAGAATGATGGCCTGCAACGACGACGGAAACGTCAACAAGAAATTCGTAAGTAAGAAAAATGGCTACCCAAGCAAATGGGAAATGGGGTTTATTTTGGTGATTTAACATGACGTTTCAACTGAAGTTGCCGCCATAGCTGCTCAGTCTTTCTAATGATACACATGGACCGGTCATTAAATATAGCACGGGGCGATGGAGGATAAATTTGGGGGGTCTAGAAGTTCTTAGAAGCTTATAAAGAGGGTCTGCAAAATTTAACTCATTGGATTCTCATTGCTCATTTCATTCTAATTACGGGGGAGGGGGGTACATATCCCACGGTCGGATGGGAGTACCCTCTCCCCTGGGATTCAAACTAGCCACTATCAAACTAATTCCATTCTAACTACTATAACTGATTTCATACGTTCCCTGTACTTTCACCTTCATTCTTTTTGTTGCTTCAGTCAGAAAATCAGTGTGGCGGAGGACTATTAGGGGGAGGAGCAAACTAACGATTTATGTAATGGGTCAAAGTAGAGCTGCAGACACGGACCATCTCCAGATATATGACAAATAATTATTTCTTAAAATACTTAAAAGACGTTTTGACAAATGAAATGCTCCATTATTAGTTACCATAGCTCTTGAAACGGTCTGCATCCTCATCTCTTCTATAATGTAAGCATCTTGCCGTACAAAAATATAAATGCTCCCTAATTTTCTGGCAGCAAAAAAAAACGAAGTTAGAGATATATATTGTCACTTCAGTCTATTAAAATAAAGTTGCTTCTGCTAAAACGAATGCGCCTTTTGGCGTCTGCTTTATACGTAAGATGATGAATATATCTAAACAAAAAGCACACAAATTTACTCACACAAATTTAAAACGATTTATTCTTGGTATACTGCAAACAAAACGGCAATAACGCACATGGATGCATTTCGGTAAGTACATGTTACATAACGATCATACCTCTCGTCCCATATACAACGACTGACAGCCCGTAGACCTTGCCCGTGCAGTGAGCTTACAGTTACCGCCGAAATGATTTTGTACCTTTCAAATCCTAGGACTTTAACTCTGTTCTTTATTTCGGTGGCCAGTTCCATGCAGAGAAATTTGCAACGTTCTGCACTGTATGTAATTTCCCCCATTTTCGTTTTGAAAATATTTTCGATAGTTTTCTGGACTTCTTGCTGACGGAAAATGCTTTCTTTGTCTGGAACCATTTTATACGTGTTGGCTACCTGCGCCTGTTTTTGTTTGTGTTGTTGATGAAATGCATCATGGGAAGTAGTGTCGTCGCTGTAAACACTTGGGTGGTTTTGGTGAAGAATGTTTTTCTTGAGAGCCTGCATCTTGAGCAACTAGGTGAGTAAAACATAAATGTGCCTCAGTACCATCGGAAGGTAATTTAAAAGTGAGAAACAACAATGGTAATTTAAAACAATGATAAGTTAAACTTTTGCTCTGCGCTTTGATGATAACTGGAAGTCCCCAATCTGGAACAGCTTCCTATGGCACTGCGCCTTGATGAGCGTTTTAATAGTTTTGGGGAAATTATCAAGCAGCATACTTTTGAATATGTGGAGGTCCAGATATAAGCGCATGCCTTAAAATGATCTTAAGTATAACCATGGGAATTCGGACATCAAAATAGCATGCAGTTGCAGATAATTTTCTATCACATTAATTGATTTCGTTGTCTTCTCGTTGTTTTCTCCCTGTAATTTTCTTTCTTCTGTTGTTTTAATCTTGCAATTTACTCGACGGTTGCGCGCCTGCCACGACATTTTTCGATCGACATTTTAACCTGCGCGCAAGCAGTTATAATTTCCTTTAAAATGTTATGAAGGATAAGCAAAAGAGACTAGAAAATATGAAAAAGCAGTCTTTTGGGAAACACTGTCGCTTTGGGGCTAATTGTAAAATAATAGAAATTATGAAAAATAATAGATTTTGTTCTGTTCCTTTGTGCTCTGTTTGGCGCTGTTGAGTCAAGGGTTATTAATTTCCGAGTTTTTGATTGGCTGGCGCAAATCTGCTCTGATGATTGATCGCAAAAGTATGGCGAGCTTCCACTTTTCTGTGAGATCACTGATTAACCTTTAAATTTTTCCAAGTACGCATGCTCAGACTGAAAGTCGATTGCGAAATGTCGCGGCGACAAAAAGCATTGATTAGAAATCTCCCTGGAAATTCTCTTTGTAAGTTCATGTGATCATCTATGCCTTGAACAATCTAGTATTATTCATGTGATCAGCCAATTATCGTTGAGCCTCTTATGTAGATGCTCAACCTAAATGTTGTAAGGGTAGAACATCAAAATTCTTCTACATTTTTACGTAAAGAAAATTTCAAGAAAATTTCAATCTCAAGCAATTATTTTTAAAATAGCCATGCATATGTAACAGCACTACCTTTTTCTTACAACATTTAAGAAGATTTATTTTCAAGGATTACATATTTACATTAAAATATGAGAAGAATTTTAGCAAAAAAATTTCAAAGTAACAATGTCGTCCTATTTATCTTTAGAACTTAAACCTTCAAAGAATTTAAACCTTCATGCTAGCTACATAAATTGTTTTTATCTCGATTTTATTTCAATTACTTTATTTCGTGTTATTTCATCATGCACGTACGCGATTCGATTTTTCCTAACCAAAGCATGTTGTAATGTTTTTGATATTATAATATAGGTATATATAGTCCATACGATCATTTTTTATGTAGGATATATTATATAAGATATTTGAAACGATTGAAGATATTTCAAAGTACTGCAGCTCACATTTACTCTTGAAAGATTGAAATGTGAATCGTATGATTTATCGAAAGCATGCCGACGCCGACCAGCTATCCTAGACTAGCGAAATTTGACATTATAAATATAAAAATGTTATATAGATTGGATTTAGGTGAGTAAAATTGCGTATCTTACCTGGTTCAAAACTATTCTTCGGGTCAGTGTTTTCCCTCTGTTCAGTTCGTTCAGTTCTGCATGCAGGTTGGTTCCTCTTTCACCTTGATTGATTGATTGCCAAGGAAAATTTCTAAATGCATCGATGAGTGGGTTTTGCGTTGACAAGGGAACATCGGAACCACTTAAAAAAAGATTTGAATTGTTTTCTTTTCTAAAAGATTTTTCTCAGTAGACAAGAGTTGATTATCTCAACGAGAGTGCTTTGTTCCTGGAAGACAATAAGACATAGCTTTCCCTAACAATACAGTGATTGTGTCTTCATCAAAGAAACCCAAAACAAAGCTTCTTTTGAATGCGTCTTTTGTCTTTTGACAGGCAAGACCTTGTTCACGTGAAGTCTTCGAAGTTGGACATTGGCAGCACGACCTGTAGACCTGGCTACATCAGCGAGAAGGAAAGATCTTTTACCAATCAGCGCATTTGTTTTTATTTTCCACAAGGGCCAATGAAATTGCTCTAAATTTTCCCCACGTGAGGTGCCAATTATGTCACGTGAGGTGCCAGTTATATTTTCCCTGTCGTTGTTTTGTTGCTGTTTTAATGGCCACCTTTAAGGTCAAAAATTTATTTTCTGACAGAGATGAGGAATAGTAACAAATTCTACACTAAAGGGTAAATGAGGGGTGCTGATTTCAAATTTGCAATCTATTTCTAGATTTGGGGTTTGGCTTCTATGGTAACGCAAAAACAATAGGATTTTAGTGGCATTGTTTAGTGTGCATTGATTTTCACAACCACAAGCCTAAACCATACAACCTACTAACTTCATGGTCAGAGTATGGTAAGTGCAAGTAAGACTTACTTATCAAAAATATGCCATATTGTATCAAAAATCATCACAAAACCTAAGATTTCACTTTTTCGGAGCCACTTCCAAAATATATATTAATTCTTGCATTTTAAAAATAGAAGGTATTCATAATTGAGAACTGTAACTTTACTCGCCATATTGTGACCATCAAAATGGGATATGGAAATTTTTTTTAGCTTGATTACAATATATAAACTTGTTCACTAAGGTACGCGACCATATAAAAATTGCGTTTTGAGAAAATTGACTTCAAAGTTCAAGTAATGGTGAAATTTGATTGCCATTTACTGCAAGCATTGTATTTGATTAAAAATACATTTAATAAAATTACTACTGCCTCATACCTCGATAATTTTATTGTTATGAATATTTCTGTGAACCACAAACATACCATGTTAATTAACGGGGGTTTGGGGGGCAGTATTATTAATTTAAATTAATTTTGGCAGCCATGGCAAATTAATTTTAACATCTACACAGAGACACATAATAATACATAAAGAACATGAATGATACTAAGAACACGAGTGATAGGTGTGCTCGAGACGTCATGCCTTGATTAACTTTGCAGACTTGGTAGCTTTTAAAAAGCTTTTGTTTGATTTGCAAACCAGAAGGCTTGACCATCCCTCTCATCCCAGCAATTTAGAATTAACAATTCACAGTTCACAAATTAAAATTCACAATTCACAATTCACAATTTAGAATTCATAATTTACAATTCACAATTTACAATGCACAATGCACAATTTAGAATTCATAATTTAGAATTCACCATTCACCATTCACAATTCACAATTTAAAATTCATAATTTAGAATTCACAATGCACAATTTAGAATTGATAATTTAGAATTCACCATTCACAATTTAAAATTCATAATTTAGAATTCACCATTCACAGTTCACAATTTAGAATTGTGAAATTTTGAATTTTAAATTGTGAACTCTAAATTGTGAATTTAGAACTGTGAATTCTAAATTGTGAATTCTAAACTCTAAATTGTGAAATGTGAATTCTAAATTGTGAAATGTGAATTCTAAATTGTGATTCTAAATTGTGAATTCTAAATTGTGAGTTCTAAATTGTGAATTCTAAATTGTGATTCAAAATTGTGAATTCTAATTTGTGATTCTAAATTGTGAATTCTAAATTGTGATTCTAAATTGTGAATTCTAAATTCTAAATTGTGTTGTCTCAAGGCCACAATTAGGCCCATCGTTCGAATGAATGAACCACCAAAATACCTTTGACAAATGACACATAATTATTTGCAATTGATTTTGTCTTTCATGGGGGCTACCGCCCCAAACCCCCGTTTAAGGCATAGATATGATGCGTTTTCTAGTGTGTTTTATGAATAACATACATACAATGATAAACAGCGGGGGTTTGGGGGCATAAGAAAAGGTCGTCAAACATATCATGATTCTCAATATCTTACCATTTGGTTATGGTTTTCATGTTAACAATACGAGTTTATTAACTAAATAACAATTTTTATTCAGGATGTCAGGTTGAGTAATAATAATAATAATAATAATAATAATAATAATAATACGAATATTTATACAGGATAACCTATCAGCAAAATGATTATGCTGTTATCTTAGTGGTCCTGTCTGATTTTACTTTTTACTTTAGAATAAAGTTGTACCGCGCCTCAGAATATGTATTCATAGATTTTAGCGCTTTATAAATGCATTATTACTAAATGCATTATTATTTCTATGTTAAGCTAAAATTATATAAAGTATCTGTAATTATCAACATAAAATCTCCTGCTAAAAAAACAATTTGTTTCTACAAAGAAATTATTCTAACAACAATGAAATTAAATGTCCCTAATCAACATAATAATAAATGAGTAAATATTTCCAACAGTAATTATTTACAAAAGAAAAACCGTATCGGGGGATCTTCTAACATACAAACTAGCGGGGAAATTCCCCGCCAGACCCTAAGATTTCCCTGGTAGTTGCTCCACTAGTTGCCCCAATATTCCTCAAAATTCCCCACCCGTGAAAAATATTTTGTAACATGGGGTTGCAAAGCAAATTCATTGATTCAAGTCATCCAACAATATTTTACTGCAATGTTATTTTCAGCAACAGTTTTTCTCTTTGAAAAGTATGACATATTGAATTCAGATTGCATATGGCTCATAACCACCTTGACACTATCGACCCTTTCACACACCATGTCATGCTTCTAAATATTTTTACCCCTGAAAGGTCAACTATGGTAAATTATTATACTATATAAAACGTCATTTTTTCAAAAGAGTAAATGTATAATGAATCTTCAATTCATTTTTGAAGTTTTTTGAAACTGCAACCCAATTTTGAAATTTTCCATAGCCTGAGAGTCGCTAGTTTTAGTTCTTTGTCATACAACAGAAAATGAATATAAATATAAAAATAGGTCCTTGTAGCCAATCTTGCAACCCTGAAATAAAACATTTTCCGGAGGAAATGCTCCGAACTTCCCAGAGACCTGTGTCACTGCCTTTGGTACACGTTTACACCTGCAGTGTATATTATTCTAAAAATATATATAAATATATAAAAATATTATCCTTTTTATATATAATCCCCAGTAGTAAAAATTTCTCAAAAGATTTCCTGGACTGTATAGGTACATGGACATCGCAGATTGAAGAGACATTTTAGATAACATTATCTGAAATTAATGTTCTCATTTTAGTTTTGATCTCACTTATTCTTGGACCAAACAGAGAAAATGTTTCTAAATCTGTAGAATGTGCTTGGATTACGTTGGAGACTACAAGTATTACAACTTGATTGCTAATAGCTAGTCTCCAGGCTCCCTAAATTGTGCTAGACAAACCGCAAAAACACAAACTCATTACCTATAGAAATTCTATTCAGGCACATCATGGTAACATTTATTTACTTACTTTTCAACGATGTCAGAAATTACACAAGAAAACATAAGCAAGCCTTCTGGGAATTGTAATCCAACTAAGAGTAGAAAAATTAGAATTGTAGCCAAACCAAACATATATAAGCAATAGAACATGGAAGTCTTAAGAATTAAATAAATTAAATACTTTACTGAACATGGCAACAAGTTTAAAAAATAGAATAAAACGAGAATAAATAAAAGAATAATCCTTTCCTAGTATAATTTGAAAGTCATGAGTGAGTGATGAAAATATTAACTGCAAAACTATGATGCTCGTTTACAGATGATGATACAATTTGATTGGGAGAAATAAAAGATAACTAATTTTGGCTTAAAATAAATGCTTTAAGCAAAAAAACATACCTTTTTTGGCTTTTCCATCTCTCAGTTTCCAAATAGTTTTGGGAATTTCAAAATTATAGTTTTCTGGCAACTATGAATTAAATTTTAAGAATAAGATTTCTTGCAAAATAATTTTTTCACAAATGATTTCCAGAACAAACAAAAAATCTCAAGCATTTCTGAAATTTATCTTTCTATCTTGGTACATTAAAAAATTAGTTCCCATCCAAAGTATCAAAATAGGTATGCGAGAAGACAGTTGCATAATCTGAATGAAAATTGATGTGGGGTATAGATGTAAATATAGATATAGATGCTACTGTACGACCTTATTATTTAGATATTTTTTGTACTTTCTCTATATTACACTTACATTTCTACTAAAAATGTATAAGTACACGAAATTTGAAAGCAATCAAAAATATTACCAGCTTTATTGCATCTAAAATTCTTGCATCATTCATTATTTCATCAGGTATTTGATTCAGAACTCTTTTTGGTTTGCCTTAAAATTTTAAAAATTAACGAAAATCATATACGTTTATAGCAAAGAGTGAACTAGGGAAAATAAGCCCATATAGATAAGTAAATATAGATTTATCGATAAGTTATTCCAAATCTATGAGATATTCACACATACTCCTCATACACAGGGTCGTTGAGAGCCAGCTCGCGCCCAGGAGTGATTCTGCATGAAAATTGTCAACGTCAAAGCTATCCTTTATTCTCAACCTTTTTGTGGCAATATGTAACATCATTATACAGTAATAGGTAAACATTACTTAAAACTTTTTACGGGCTTCTTTGGGGCACCGAACAGCACCAGACGGTAATAGTCAGCATTTGTTTGATGATAGGTTTATCTTTTTTATAAAATATGAAATAGATACTTTTTTGAAGTAATATTTTTTTTCTTTCACCCCTGACGGTCCTGACGTAATTTCGAACGGGGGATTGGGCTCCATGGAAGCTATCGAAATTAAGGTCTGGACAAAAATCGTGACTAAGGTAAGTTTCACCTCAGTCTCTTGTGAAATCTCAATCGTAACTGCTAGAGGGGGGAATGGTTCAGCCAATCAGCGCATTTGTTTAAATTTTGCACAAGCCAATGACTTCGCTCAAAAGACAACCGACTGGAGGCGACATAAAGTTGACAAGCTGTCTGGAAAACTCCAAAAAGGTAGGGTGTACGTGGTTGTTGCACGTGAAATTTCATCATATCAGCTATAAAGTAGGGGATGACAGCTAACCGGTACGGGGCACCCGGTACACTGCGCTAAAAAAACCTCCGGCACGGTACAAACATAAACTGGTGCGCGGTACGCTTATAAATGCACGGTATAGTTAGTTTTACTTTCAGAATATTAGTTTCTGAATTGTTGCGACGGTTATAGAAGTATGGATCAATTATAAATTTATGTTTTGATGCCTGTTGCACCTGCATTACGTGGTCTGTTTGAAAAGCGCTAGTGCGCATGTGTATATGATGCAGAAATTTGAAATGCAAACGGCTCGCGAACAAATTGATCTCATCTCTCCAACAACTTTGTTCTTAAATCCAGAACTATTTTTTTCAAATTAAACTTTTATTTTATTTTGTATATATTGGCATTCGTTGCTCTGGTCGTGCTATTCGGTTGGTTTTTTGCCCAGTCGTTTGTTAGTTACGTGAAATCAAACTTTTGCATGCACATTCGTGTTCATTTGCAGCTTCTTTGCTGTTGTATCCAGAATTGGTCTTTGATTTTCTGTAAATATTTACATTTGTTGTTCTGGTCGAGCTGTTTGCTTCAGGGGGGGGGGGGG
>JAYJMH010037209.1:0-40314 GCA_036873815.1 Phacellophora camtschatica
TCAAACTGAGCGCATTTGAAACTATTAGATTCAATTAAAACATTTAGGTCGAAAATTTGGTTGCATAAGCACTTTAATTGGCTCACGAGAATCATGCAAAATCAGCATTTGAAAAGCAAATTTTTTTTAATAACACAAGCTGAATGATTGTTGGGAAGCTAAGATTTCTTCTTGATTTTGATATATTTTTTAAACAATTTTTTAACAAAATCGCTTATAACTTCGGAACAAGTTGATCAATTCTGCCTAAATAAATTGTCTGGGCTAATTCAATCCTTTTGCAGCATTGTGCTATCATATTTATGTCAATTTGAATAGTTTTCTTTGGCCTAATAAATTGACAAACACCTCGACCCTTTTTGTGACCCTTGGTATGTATGTATATAACTGTGATGAAGACACCAAAAGAACACACAAGGTGCATCATACAAAATGTGTTTTATTTAAGATTGCCTTTTCGGCCTCAAACCTCTCTAGACAGATTTATCGTTCAATAACATGCCAAATATAGTACGTTTCAACTACACATGCTTATAGTATGATGGGTCTTTAAGCGGGTGTAATAGGGTACCATCCCTTTGTATTACGGGAGGGGGGGGCAGGATTAGTTACAAAATGTGATTTAGGAATTTTTAAACATTTAAAATGTTTTTTAGTAACTTAGGAGTACATTAATATAGAATAATTAGCCATTATTTTTAGCTTTTGAATTGTATTTAAAAATGTCAATTGTAATTAATTATGGTTTCCTTATATGCAACAGAAAGTAGGCATACAACGAAAGTAGTTAGAATGCAGAAAGAAAAGTATTGAAGATTCCAAGAAAGTAGCAAAGTGAAGATTCTTTAATATGACTCGAATACCATGCAACATCATTTAGAGATGTAAAAATAGTCATTTTATGGAAGAATTTTAAATCTTAAATATCACTGCTGTTTCAATCCTCCACCTTGCCATCAATTATATATTTTTCCGCCAAAATGCATGTTCAGCACTAGGCTGAAGTTCATCATGTAATTGCAAACAACATTCCAGGTTAACCGGGTTGACTCTATTAGCAGAGCCCTTCCCGTGAAGCCGGCCCTTAGAAATACATCTCAGAAATATATTTAAAATTATAGTTTGAAATTAGAGTTCTTGTTGTAGTTAAAATTAGAGTTAAAATTAGAGTTAAAATTAGAGTTAAAATTAGAATTAGAAATTAGTTCAAAGAATTCCTGTTGTCTTATTCTTTTCCGAACTGCTGCACTTTTACATGCACACGTCCCACAGTTGGACGGGAGTGTTCCGCTAAAATTTAGTAAATTCATTTATTTCTCATATTCAAGGAGGGACATCCTGTCAATCAGTTGATTGGTTTAAAAGGAGCCCTCCCTCTACTTGACAGTCTAAAATTACTATAGTACAAGAAAATGATAATTACAATTAAGTACAAGTCAAATCAAATTAGAAAAATAAATAATGTTAAGAGCCATAGGATTAAAATAATAGAAAAACTAAGTACTTTTTTAAAAGCAGTTAAGGGAGATGCCTGTTTTGTCTCAGCTGAAAGGCTGTTCCAAATTTTTGCGCCCCTTTATAAGAAAAACATATTTGCCCATTAGAGGTTTTTTGCTCGGCAGCCTAAGGCCTGTGGCTGTGTTATATGAACATGAGTTATACAGAGTATATGAACTGCAGACAGATTTTTTTGTGAATAGTTTACTAAGGTAGGTAGGAGTGAGGTCACACAGGGACTTTTAGACCATCAATTAGGGTTTTCCATCAAAGTCCCTGAATGAGTGGTCTTGACGAGGTTTAATAACTGCTGCTGTCTGTTTGTTATAATTCTAGCAGTTCTCTTTTTGGCAGTTGATTCAGCTCTGTAGCACCACAGCAGCCCCAAACAGAGTAGCAATATCCAAAATGGGTGTCCACTAAAAAGTATATAACGTTCCGAGTGATTCAAATGAAAAAATATTTTTTGGCATATTTTAGGATACCTCAAACTCTTGACACCTTAGTGGAGAGAGAGCTTTTGCGTGTTCTTTCCAGTTAATATTGTGATAAATTTTAACACCCAGGTAGTTACTTTTTGGACAAATTTAATTTTATCACCGCGAATACCGAGATTTAAGTCTTCGTTGACAGTACTCAGTGCCTTTTGTTTTGGTTTAGTGCTGATTAGCATAGACTTGAGTTTTACCCACATTTAGTGACATTTGTTGCCCTTTAACCTGAGTCAAGAAGTTTAAGATCATCATCATCGATTGCCTTATTAAGCTGATTAATATTGTTAGATTCCAGACCAAGCCTAGTATCGTCAGCATACACGGAGACAGTAGTGGATTTTACAGTATATGTTTGATTATCTATGCAACTCAAAAAAAGAAGTTGGCCCAGATATGAGCCTTAAGGAGCGCCAACTTCAATCTCTCCCACATCTGAATCTATGCCAGCCACTCTATAATATTGTTTTGTATTAGAGAGATAGGATCCAACCAAGCTAGATCCCATTGTTGAACACCATGGAGCTTGAATGTTTGGCACAGTATGATCTGAGCTACGGAATTAAAGGCATTCTTGAGATTAATAAATACCAGACCAAACAAGTTAGTATAATACCAGACCAAACAATACTCAGTATTTAAAACACCATACCATTCATCAGTGTTTTATGAAGATATGTTACGGTTGAATGAAGTGTCCTGAAACCTCATTGATTTGAAGAGAGTAAGCAATTTTCATTCAGATAATGATATAGTTGGTTGAAAACAGGATTTTCAAATAGTCTAGAGATAACAGGGAAGACTGAAATTTGCCGGTAATTTGATTTATCTGACCGATCTCCTTTTTAAAAAATAGGTGTTACTTTTGCCGTTTTCCAAGCATCAGGAAACATACTATAGTTTGTATGGAAGTATTGCAAATAAAAACCAAAAACCCATACCGATCTTTAACGTTCAAATTTTCGTTTATATCCAACATTGATATGAAATATATATCAATTTTAGCTCAGAGATAACCATAAATCCGTATCCATGCATAACCTGAAAGAATCATACAAAGTCTTTGTCCGATCCCATCTGGACTACGAGGATATTATTTTCATAATCCGTTAAAAATATGAGAATTTAGTCGTAACATCACCTGTTCAATTTAATGAAAATGTTACCGTGTGTTCAGCATTCTACTGCTCTAGATGTAACATGAACATGGAGGGGGACGTCAACAGAAGCTGTACGCAGTGTTAGGCTGGGAATCACCTTGTTAGTGAAGGTGGAGCTGAGGACCTAGCTTTACTCTATAAGACCAGAAAATTTCAAATTCTCTTTAAAGCCACACAATTACCATGTCCATTTCAGGAAATATTCTTTCTGTTTTATAGAAATTATGTGTGGTTTATTATATATTCTCAATATTTATTCATTCTAATTCAATTAATTTTATTACATGAAATGGCCACATAGCTTTTGCTCCCTTTGGTATCGTCTTTAAAATATTGTATAGTAGTCTATAGGATTCGTGACAATACTCTTAACAATACTCTTCTTGTAATGAAAATGTTTTATTTTTTTAAACGTTTAATTCGAACCTAGAAAAATCATCTAATACACAAAATGCTAAACTAATATATGGAAAAATAATTCTAAATATTGAATATTTACGAACTACTGTAAAAGCCATTTCTTTCACACAACAAAATATTCATTCAAAGTATTTTAAAATATTGTTAGGGGAAGTGTCGTTCCTTTTGTTATGAATATAAAATGAAGTTTTTATCATAACTTTCATACAATACTCTTTAAGCAATGAAGACATACCGGGTGACCCACAAAAGCTATCAAACTTTGAGTTTTTACTTGTTCAAAACGTGAAAAAAATTGCTCTCTAATATGCCAACTTTCAAGTTAATTTTATGAAATTTGATTCATTTTCTTCCCATTTAATGGCTAATTGGGAGTTAAAAATTTGAAACGATTCACTGATTAAACTCCCAAATGGAAATTGGAACAAACTGCTCGTTTCAAATTCAAAACGTAGACTGGAAATAACTGGCGTTCCTTTGATTGACTTACTTTGATTTGACTGAAATACTCACAAGCTATTTCAATTTCCAGTGTTGGACAGGTAAACATGATTGAAAATGACTGGATGATATCCCAAACACTAAGTTTGCCTTTCTGGCGTCATTGAGCACAGTTTGAAATTTTTAACCTCGTGGACTTCAAGCCACATCCCTGCAAAAGGAAGCATATTTTTAGGGCCACCCAGAATTCTTCATTTATTTAGTTGAATCATTTGAATACAGAAATCCAAATCTCGACTCACCCGGAATACTATTTAAATGTCTTTTGTGCCCAAAATTAGGTGCTCAAATGTTTGTGCCCAAGATTGCAAATATAAAAATTTTCCAATCAAACATAAAACAGTGTTTATGATGAAATACTGCAGGTCACAAACGAGGTCGAGATTTGCGAAAGATTTGCGCGTTCAATCAATCACTGACATGTTGCATTGTTCGTGAGCAATCATGCATGTAACTTGGCAAGCATTTTACATCATGTAATGAGTTTAAGCTGGCCGTCCCTGATCATAATTTTCATCGTATTTGCTCTATCACATCTCAAAGGTGAGTTTTTATTAGTTCTTTTTTATGTAAAATAATTTTTTAATAATCTATTCGTAATTTAAGATTCTACAGGTATAGTATACTTTGTTTTGAGTATTGCAAGAAAAACTCTTTCGCAAAAAAGTAATTAAATAGTGCAGATGCGAAAGAGTCTTAAAGTTGTTATGGAGGCAACAAAATTTGCATTGTTGTCTTCCAAATGCAAAAATGCTTGGCATATATTCGCATTTAATCAACTTTGGAAAATCGAAATGCATGCCATACGAAGAAATTCTTTCCATACGGTTGTTAACATAATTTTAAGAGCGTTGGAGATGATAGCGAAAGCGTCGAGAAATAGAATTAGATACCTTGTCGTTAGTTATATCTTTCTTTGAAGTAAATGTAGCCACTGGTCAAGCATTCGAAAATCAAAATGTGCTCGATATTATATAAAATAGGGAGGTAACAAGAAATTAATATTAGAAAAATGAAAATGATTCAGCTAAATGCATCATCAAGATTAAAAGAATTTTGCCAAAAACATACTGTTTTGATAAAATAATAATTGATGGAGATCACAAAGAAATTACAAAAATTCCACGATCTTTGTGGAATTTCAAAACAGCCTTGCTTCCAGCATGAAAAAATATGACAAAGACACTAACAATAATAGGCCTACTCTTCCAGGATTTTCAAGAAATATATGTTTTGCATGTCGCTTGTCATGGGTTAAGATGTAGAATTTGCTGTAAATATATGAAAACATAGATTAAATAGTCCATAAACTTTATCAATGAGATTCAAAATAACGAGCAAACACAAATGTCAAGATTGTTTTAATTTTGTCGGCTAAGAGTGCAGGTACATATGTTTTTCGTTGCAAGTATACCAAAATATATCTATTACCTCATGTATGCCATGCGCTTATGGAAAAAATAGTTGAATGCTTGAAATGAAATATTGTAATTACAAAGGCGTAACAGCGCTGTTTTAATTCTTGTGGAAAGTGCTCATTGTTCATCATTCATTTTACGAATGGCATAAATGGCATAAAATATGTAGGCCGTGATAATGAAAATATATGGAATTTTTGAATTATGGTATTTTTGATTGCATTTCGCAAGCAAAGTTAGCCTGAGAACCAATTTCAGCTATATTTTTCTAAACATTATGGCGATATATAGATTTGAAATTGATAAAGACCACGGGCATGACATTATGATACATAATATTATGGTACTAAAATTAGCACATTTATGTCTTAAAACTATTTTATTCTGTCTTAAAATGTGCATTTTAAGAACGCATAATACCAGTCATGTTACTAGGGATATTCCGCGGACGTTAGGTCCATATGATCTAATGAGCAACATCTTAAAGGCATGTGAAATATTGCAAAATATTATGATACATTGATCAATAACATCCTGGAAAAAATAACTATCTTCATTTATATTTATTTTCATTATTTATATGATTTGTCTTCTCATTTCAGATGATTCTAAAGATATCTACCTTCCTGGCCATAGTAGCCATCGTTACTAGCAAACATATTTCTAACAGAAGTACGTATTAACTATCATTTCAAGCTAAGGAGATTTTGTATGTAGTGAACGAGTGAATTGAGTGAATCTAGCTCAACTCAAATGCAGCTGCTGCAAAAATGTGCCTTTCCTCAAAAATTAATTCAGGCGTTGAAAATGCCCTTAAAATAAGCTCAAGATACCATTGACAGGAATTTAAAAATCATCCTATATGGGTAATAGATAGTCATTTACGAAAATATATTTCTCTAAATAAAATCTGCGTCATGCACTTTAACTCAGGAAGAAAAGTTCAGCAATATTAATGATTCTATCTTGTTTGTAAATGAATAAAAACTGTTATCAATTACCCATTGTAATCCACACAAATATAAAGTACGACCTGGAGTTTCTGGTTGCTCCATCACCAAATCTCATTAGAGAACTTGGCTTTGAAGTTTTTATATTTTGCGTAAAATCTACACAACAAATCATTGCAAGTTTTCTTTATTTTTAGATGGAATGAAAAGACAAGCAGTCTGCCCTGCAGCATGTGCACCGGCAGCATGCGCTCCAGTATGTCCTCCAGTATGCTGTGCACCTCCTCCTCCTCCACCACCACCACCACCACCTCCACCAGTTATTGGACCCCCTGGACCTCCTGGTGCCCCCGGTGCTCAAGGACCCAACGGACCGAATGGACAGATGGGACCTCAGGGAGCAGCTGGACCACCAGGACCACCGGGAGCACCCGGGCCAGCAGGCCCACCTGGTGCCCCACCACAATGTCCTCCAGTCTGCGCAACACAATGTGTTCCTTCGTGCCCAGCACCTTGCTGCTAACAAGATTCACGTGAATCACTAAATTTACAAAGCTGGACGGAAATGACAACATTGAATCGAACTGACAATTAACCTATTGGAAAGCGTGATGCTTCTAACAATGACACCTAACTACTGCATCCCAACAAAGAAATGTAATCATTTTGATTGAGAAACTTTCAGTTCTAAGAAGCTAGACAATATTGAAACTGAATTATTTAACTATTAGTTGTATTAGAAATTTGCTTTTATATGAAAAGTAGTGGTTTGAAACACTAATTATTTTGTTGTCTATCTTTTTTGAATGATCTATTTGACAGAAACTTGCTTTAATGAGCAAATGTACCTGATTTATGCTTTCACCGCAAATCTCTTCTTCTGATCTCCAACAAATTTTGTGCCAATTTCTCAACAAAATCGTTTAGTTTTCAATTCATAGGGAGCACATCATTCACACTTTCAACATATTGATCAGCTGAAATGCAGAAAAGAAAAACGTATTACATGTTTTAGTTTCGCTCATTTGCCAAATTAAGAATACAACTGCAGAGATTTATCTCAAAGCAGTTTTTAATATCAGAAAATTGTGATGGCTTCAGTTTTTAAATATATTTGATTTGAATAGACATGGGCGATTTAAGGCTTCCAACTCAGGAAAGTCTATCACCAACGTTTGGACAATTTACAAGCCTTTCGGCAACTTTACCCTGGGTACCTAAGCTATTTAAGCTCAAATTATGAACCAGGGGTGGCACAAAAGTGGGGCAAGGGGCCACCTCAGAGAAACGTTTGCCATTGTCGAGAAGTTTAAGAACATAAAAACAACTAAAAATAGATATATATATATAACTGCAATAATTTACATTCTAGCCCAGTCAGGAAAGCTAGCCCGCTCTTCAGGGAGATCCTGCTGACACCCCTGTTACGATTAAAATCTTGAAATTTTTCCTGGCCAATCCTTCCATTTCAGTAGCCAGATCATTTCAGTAGTCTGATCGGGAAACTTCTTACACATGTTGAATAAAAATTAAATATTCTACAAACAACAGTAATAGTTGCAAGGCAACCGATGAAAATAAAAAAGATAAAAAACCCAGTAATTAGCTTACAGGGGCGGAACTTTCACATATCATGGTATATGTGCTAATTGTAGGGATTGTTTTTTCAGGAAAAAATGATTATGGGGTATCAATTTTGGAAAGATTAAAAATGTTTGGGGTGTTGTTTTTGGAAAAATTTATGAATCTTAGGGTGTGATTTCACATGTCAAAATGGCACACCCTTTTCACCTGCCTACTGAAGGTATCTCTGGGTTGGCTTAAAACTAGTGTTATTTCCATAAGATATCAAAAATCAAAGAAACTGCGAGTACAACGTAATATCCCAGATGAATACAGATTTTAGGAAAAGTAAATTTAAGTTATGATTTCTTTTATCAAAATTTTTCTCATTCTTTTTTCAAAGATTTTTCTCATTCCACCTGTCGTAAATTCTTTGTTTTGATTCTGCAAAGTTGCAAAAGTTACAATAATATTATATTGCTATATTAGTTCATATGACGATAGGCGAGCAAAATAGTTTCGTGGTGTAACAATTAAAACAAATTTTCTAATTTATTACAGGTATTTTCGATAGAACATGACATTTTTTTCTTTTGGTATACTTAAACTCTAAAATTTTAAATACTGCAAGGATAAAACATAGTTCCAGCAGTAATTTTCAGTTCAATGAAAAATATAATTTTATTTTGCCCAATCGCCCATCCCCCATCACCGTCACCAGGGAAATTGAAATTCACTTTAACACTATCCTGAATCTTTAACACTATCCCACATTCACAGAACTTTTTATCAGGCTAATAAACGGTGGACAAAAAAATGCTTAACTTTTATTAGATATTCTGCAAATTATGTTCGTTACCAGGCCCTTAAAATGACACCGGAAGATGGCCAAAAGATTAACTTAGATTTAGAGACTTCACTAAACCTTTTGAAATGATTCTAAGGCACCATAAAACTTGAATAAAAATATGTATTCCTTTAGATTTCGAATTGAAGTGAAAACATTTCAGGAAAGTCTATTCCGTGACTTCTTCATTTCAGGAAAGTCTATTCCGTGATGCTTCAACGTGAAGTCGATCAGGGATATGTCAAGTGCAAAAGCACGTTAATCAAAAACAAAAGCTAAAACGTTTCATTGGATATTATACGCTTCCTGTCTGCATGATCAATCTCACGTGACAGCATTGAATGCACGCACGGAATGCACTTTCCAGAAATTTGCTCGATTTATTTCGAAACATGCTATTTATATTTTCGTTTTTTTGGGAGCCTTAGAATTGTCGCAGAAGGATGAGTGATATCTGTAAATCTAAGTTGATCCTTCGGGCATTTTCTGTGTTATTTGTACGGCCAATTAGCAGGAGGTTTTCAGAATTGCCCAGCGGACGGCAGAACGTTTTATTGGCAGATATACCAGGTGTCCCATAAATAAGGTAACAGCTTTGATTAAGGCTAGTGGTGTGAATTTCACTAAAATTTATTCGAATAAACTTAGTTCTTGAAAAATTAGTTCTTGGTACTTAAAAATTAATACCTGGTTTGTTAATGTTTGTGCATCAAAAGTCGAGATATTAATTCTTAAAGTTCAAATTTGCCACCAAACACCAATCAGAGGCCTAGAGTTTGGTCTAAACTGCGTCTTTGGATCTCCTAAATCATTTTATGAAATGCATTGAATGATGCTTGGAAATACTTTCGGAAAGAAATCCAAAAAACTGAAAAATATATGCTTATTTATGGATGCACCCACAATAAAGGGCTTTCTCTTTTTTAAGCATTTTTACCGGAAATCGATCAGCAATTTTAGTTTTCGAAAAATTTAGTCATGGACAATTGATTTTCAAAACTTTCTTTGGAATCACTGTTCAGAAGGATTTTTCAAAAACAGGGTATGTTGTCTGGGACACCGCATTAATTAAGAAAATCCTACAACATGACCCTTTAAGAGCGTAAGCCAAAATAAAGCCTCTTGTTTTGAGTGTGAGGCAAATCTTAAGGCTTTCAATGTTACTTTCTCAAACGATCAGTATCAACAAACCAGATTTTTAATTTCAAGTTAAGTATAGGGGATTACTTAAAAAATAATGGACTTGAGCAATGTGTTAGCTTAGAATTTATTTTGTACGCAGAAAAATTTAATATATATATATATCAACTGAACTGAAATGAACTTTAATTTCGTATTGAAAACTACGCTGCAAGAAACTAAAATATGGCAGAAAATTTAGCCGTGAAAATTTGCAGCAGTTCAAATTATAGCCCATTACTCAACGTTAAAAGCTCGACCAAAAATAGAAATTGCGACGTATGAAAAATATTTAAAATTTCAATCTTTTAATATTATTCTCGCCAAGGTGAGGTGATTTGTGCAGCAAAAAAAAGAATTGTTTCTCGACCTTGTCCTTTCAGCTCGCGCGATTTTGTGCAGAACCAAACGGGTGGCCACTCCAGAAATTGCTGAAGCGTTTTCGCTTGGACACCATACATGGGTCAAATTTCAAAATGCGCATGAGCACTGGAGGCGCTCGCAGAAAAGATCAATTATCTAACACAGGTTAACGCCTGCTAATTGACACCGTTTGCGGGCTGGTGACTGTGAACCGTATAAGCACAATTAATAATTAATAAGGCTCGTCCATAACGCTATATACCAATCCGAAATTGCTTCAGTTGATCAGAGATCAGTTACTGAAACAAGGTAAGTGCGCAAGACGTTTTCATAGTTTATTATTACATTTTAAAGGCAAGACCGTTTGTCAGCAAATCTCAAAAGGTATTCAAATAATTGTATTTTCCATTGTCTCTGGTTTTAATTTTATTTAATTAATACACCGTGACACGTTAAGTTCTTAAATTTAAACTTTAATATAATATTTTCACCGAAGAAATTACTTAGTATGTCGAGTATTGATTATACATATTCTGATTTCACTGGTAAGTTTTTGAAGATTCAATTGGTTTAATTGTTGCAATTGGCGTAGATGTAGAGTATATTGAAGGTAAAATCTCTCAAAATGTTTGACGAACATAAATATCAATACGTAGTGTAATTTTTTTGACAAATCTAGAATCCGAGAAAGTTGATCTTGCTAAAAAACCAACGAATTCATAAATACAGGACAAATTAGATACAATCAAAAGCGTTTTATCAGATGACAAAAATATCGTTTAATACCATTTGTGAAACTTGAAACTACCATATAAAGATGCCGACGCATGTATTCAGCGAATGTGTTTAGTAAACTTAAAATGCCGATCACTTATTATAATTCATTAGATTTGCTGTGTTGTTGCTAATTCATGAAACTTTAAAATATAGACGTTACAGAAACACATATTTAATAGCATGTAAAAGAAAAAGTTTAAATACAAGACTTTCGATAAACCTGACGTTAAATTCATATTTATTTCAGATGAAGCTCCAAATATTCGTTGCTATCTGCGTCGTCGTGGCCGTAAGCGCCAAATCCTTCACAAAATGTAAGTACATATACAATAATTTACATAAATCATCAACATAACAAGATTGTAATGTAAACGATCCAATCATTTGGTAGCCAACGAACTATAAAGATAACGAATATTCCGTGAAATCATTCAACAGTTTTAAATTCTGGATTTTGCCGTAAAATCAATATTTTGTAAAAAAAAAAGTCTATTGGGAATTTGCTGCCGTCTATTTGTCATGGACTACATCAGTCAAAATCACTTAAAGTAAAGTTGAAAAATGTCCAAAAAGTTCGAAAATTGAAGCAAAATTAAATTACCAAAGAATTTGCTATAAATGAGTCTCTGACCCGTGTAAATCCACCCGCAGAAAGCCACCCTCCGATCATAAACAAATTGTGAAACTACGTGTCTCATCAGCACGACGATTGGTGTTTTCACATCTGTTACACAATCTGAAGGGCTCATAAATCAATGTTTCCCTCAACCAAACAGAAAACACTGAACTACTCTGTTTCATAAACAATTTTGAATAAGAATTAAAAGTTAACTTCAAGTAAAAGTATGATTCCTAACACTTCAGTACTGGTTATTTATCATTCCAAATTTAATAAAACATTTCAAAAATCTTTTGGAAAAATAAATGATTTCAATCAATTTATGCTTCAACGGCAAATCAAATCTTAGTAATACAATAAAGTCAAATGAACTTCGCTATATTCTGTGACGTCCCACTGACGCAAAAAACTATATTAAACACTGTGTCTGAATGGTGCAGGAATTTCCCGGGCAAACTCACAAAGATTGAATTATAAAATCGTAGATATCATTCGTGAAATTAAGATTCTTTAACTGAAGTAAAGTGTTGTGAAATTAGTAAGTCGGAAGAACGAAACGAAACACAACGAAGCAGTAAGTCCAGTATTTTATTTTAAAGATTAACAGTGCTGTCGGAAGCTTTTCCAGAATGGGGGGGGGGGCTGTTGTTCTTAGAACAATAGAGAACAAAGGTTTAATCAATCAATTCTTTAACTAACCATTGTTATTTAGGTTTTTGGGGGCCCCAGGCTCAATTGAAGAATATTTCTTCAAAAAAATTTCCATTCATTAATAACCAAAACAAGTGCTTTTTAACCGTGTTTATATTACTTAGAATTGAAATAACAAATGGTAATTTTTTTAAACGTTATCCCACTATTTTCATTGTCAAATGTTATACTTCTAGCGAGAAAATATTATCATGTTATTTGAATCAATATACTTCTTTATTCAAGCTGGAGTGAAAAGACAAGGAGTCTGCCCAGCATCATGTGCTGTGACTTGTGCTCCAGCTGTATGTGCACCAGTTTGTTGTGCACCACCTCCTCCACCTCCACCACCAGGACCACCAGGCGCACCAGGACCACTCGGACCCCCAGGACCTAATGGACCCAACGGACCACCCGGACCAGGAGGACCACCAGGAGGACCAGGACCCGCTGGACCACCCGGACCAGCAGGAGCACCCGCTGGACCAGCAGGACCCGCAGGAGGAGCTGGACCACTTGGACCCCCAGGAGGACCAGGACCACAAGGACCAGCAGGCCCACCCGGACCACCAGGACCACCAGGACGTCCAGGACCACCAGCTCCACCACCACCACCACCACCTTGCCCACCAATCTGTGTTACACAATGTGTACCATCATGCCCAGCACCATGCTGCAAATAGATTTGGGAATGAGTTGACACTGGATGGCAAACAAGGACTATTGGTTTGAATGGGTCATCTTAAAAATGCTTAGTTATATCACCGATTATTCAAAAAACACAGATATATATAAATGTAAAGCAAATTCGCTTTGAGTAAATATGCTGACAATGTCACAACAGAATTTTTAAGAAAATTACAGTAAGATGATAATTCCTTGATATTTTTCTTCTTCACTGCCTCATGTATGATGTTTTTATCCAACAAAATATTCTTTGTCAAAATGGATTTAACACCATTTTGAACCGTGTGCATCAAGAAAAGTTTGAAAGTTTGCAAGCTTCCAGTTTGCACCAGCATTTTTGTGTTATTCTTTTTTTAAAAAGCGAGCTTACGAAAATTCCGCAACTTGCCCTAAGAGTAGTTTTTTGTGCCAAAAGTAAAGCAAGAATCTTAGAAACATAGAGCAACAACAACAAAAACAACAACATCAGTAAAAACTAGAAATCAAGGAAAACGAGAAATCTCTACGAAAGAGTAGAAAGATTAGCACTCCGCAAAACTGAAACTCATTGCAATATAACATGGATTACAAGGAGTTACTGTGGCTATAGTAAATCCTGTGTCTGTGCATTTTCATAAATATTTATTGATTTTTTTAGAAATTCTATGCCAAAACAACCCATATAATTTGCAAATACCCGTCCCCGTAAATTAAGTTCACACCTTTTCCAGGTAGAAACCAGCGTATTAATACGAGAATACAAACATACTACGCCATTCAGAGAAACTGACAAGTAAATAATTAGCGGTCCCATTTGCACCATATCAGTATCAAAACACTTATGCATTTTACCAAACAACATTGTTGGACTAGACGTCGCCTCCACCTTGTAAACTTTAACTACCTAAAACTTGACTTCTTGTCTACAACTTTAGAACCTCAAAGTGACAGGTCATATAGCTTTGTTATTGTTATTGTTGTCATGGTTTGTTGTTATTGACCATTAGGTCGTTCAACTTGGTCAGCACTTGAGTCATAGAGGCAATCCCCAAATGTATGACAAATATTATTCGTGCTTAAAATGCACATTTAAAAAAATTTTCTAAGAACGATATTTAACAGTTGCTATTCGTCATATATCTGGGTATTCGAATACTGATGATGTTCAAGTCCCCAGGAATATTTAAAGATAAAATAAATATGGTAGTCTCGTACCTACCTCCATTTTCCGATCTTTCATTTCCGAAAATTCAACTAACTGAAAAAATATACCGCAACACTGAAATGGGATTCAAATCTCATTGATTTTGCAAAATTAACATAATCTCAACAAAAATTCGAAAGTTTGTAGCAGTTGTGTTTCTCATCTGAAAAATATCCCTGGCAACGAAATTGGACGATGCTTTGAATATTCTATCTTCAGTCCACTCTGCCCTGTGCAATTTCACTCAGCTGGTATCCATTTTTCTTGGCCAATTTTTTAATGCGCTAAAGCTTAAGCCATCTAAAAATATTTGCAAATTAAAAATTAAAGGTTTTCTTAACACCCACACAATCATTTGCCCCATGTCAATTACTTAGAATTTCGAAAATTTATTGTGGAAGAATAATAGCAAGAATCCAAAAAAATGCTTTCATGCTTGATTGAAGTTAAAAAACATTGGGCAAAACGTAATAATTTTAAAACATTTTTTGCTACACTACATTAAACGAAATATCATTCTACCAATTTGACGAAAAAAGAGACAATCATGCTTCAGTTTTATATGCAGAGTGGTGAAGACAGATTGCAGGTTATTTTTACATAATTCGGAAAAAAGTTTTTAAAATAGTATGTGATAAAGTCAATAAAGTCTGATAAACAGTTAACTCACTGTGCCAACCCTCCTGTTATTGGCAAAGGCAGCAAGGTATCCTATACCTCCATTGGCTTCCCCCCGAAAGCCAAGTGGACATCGAACGTTTAAAGATTTTTGTTGTCTTTTCATAAAATAAAACCAGCAAGACAACACTTTTGTCTTAAGAGACAATCTCCATCCGGTGTACCACAAAATATTCGCATGTTTGAAAAATTACCAAAATTACAATCTATTTTTAAGTTTCAAAATGATCTCTAAATTAATATTAATAATGATGTCAATGCCGGAATTGATTTTAGAAAAAGCAAACTTTTTATCAAGGCAAAATTAACACGATAAAAATGCTTTAGAAACGTAATTTACAAGGCATATTTTTCAAGAATATCGTAATTTCACTTTTTCGTTAAGAAGGTTATTTTTAAAATTTATAGTAATTTATGATATGCTAATTGACATAAGAAAGATTGGATTTAATATTTATTTCGTTGTAACTTGATACCAAGTACCAAAACGAGGTAGCCTACATAAGAAGGTAAAATGTTTCGAAATTAAAGAAGAACGAAAATGTTTTATTTCTACCCAATTACCCCGCATATAAGCCAATGGCTTACAGGCACAAATTCAATATCAGCTTACAAAAATTCACTATCATCAAAACAATATCAGCTTACAAATTTTTCAAGAACTGCGAGACAATATTAACAATGGGTTTCTGGATTGTTTCTTTCTTTGATAACCTAACTTTGACTACATAATAGTTTACATACATGACATTTCTACTGAACCTGAACATACATAATTTTGAGTACATTTTGAGAGCAAAGGCCATATAAGTTTTGAGAGCGAGAGCCATATAAGCCCATGTGCTTATTGATGATATTGATTATCTACAGTTGATGTTATTGATGATAACATTTCATTAAATATTACATGGTCAGCAAAAGTTAGAAAATTTGTTTTCTACATCCGCAACAAACAAAAAAGCCAGCAAACTTACATCATCCAAACAAGAGGTGGAACAGGGGTACAAATCTCCCTTCTCCTTTCAAAATTTGTTATTTCTCCATTCTACATTCAGCTTTTTTCTCAATTCAATTTGTTTGTTGGTTTTTTCTGATTTTAAATTTTGTTTTGCCGATTTTGTCCTAAAAGCATCTGAAAGCATACTTTTGTTCACCCTCCCCCCTTCTCCCTTCAAGATTTTAAGATTTCTCCTTTCCCTTGTACGATTTTGGGCCATTCTCCATTTATCGTTCCACCCACACCTCTGTTCAAAGAAATGTGATGGTCCTAAATATAGAAGGCTAAAATCTAAAAATATTGCCTTTTGTTAAGAAGTTCCAATCATGAAAGTAACAATATCAGTGCTTGAGAGTCACAAAAATTCGATTTTCTAATGCTCAATAGTCAAGTTCACAGACATCAAATCAAACTCACAGCAACAACATTAAAACAACACCACCAGCAACAACAACGACAAAAATAGAAGCCATAGCAACATTTTAATAATGACGGCGGTTTTGCTGACGACAGTTTTGTAACAACATTAAAACAAGAACAACAACAACAACAACAACAACAACGGCAGTTACCAGTAGTCTAAAAAATCCTAACATAAATAGACAAGATTGAAAATAAAATGTTAAAAGTTCTCAAATCAAACCATCAACGAAAAAAATTATGTCAAAGTAACGCAGAAAAGAAGTGGAGAACTTCTTATTACTCAGCATAATTTTCATCAGAAAATAAAGTGTTTGACAAAGGCTGTATTTCCTATGAAAGTTGTTGAATTTTTTGGCCATATCTTTAATGAGTTCACAATCGTAATTTTGATCGCCAATTAAAGAAAAATAATAGCAGTTCACTTCATTTTTTGCTGAACTCCTGAAAATGCCTGTTTGTAGGATACATTATTATGCAAAAAATTTACACTATGAAACTACGAAGTTTACTGAAACAAATTGCAAAAAAAAAGTAAAAATAAAATCATTTTGTAAAAACAATAATATCAAGAATTTTACAAAAGTTTAATAAGAAAAAAATTCAAACAACTCAATAAATTCGAAAAAACCATTTAATCTGAATTTAAAATAAAAATGAAATGTCAAGTGCTATAATAATTATTACTATTAATAAATTTCCATTCTAACGGTTACAGTTATCATCATTAACTTTTTAGTTTTTTTTAAAAAACAGAAATACTTAATAGAAATTATCAATTTTTGTAAAGGAAATAATTTTCTTAAACAATTAAATCTTGAAAACGAGATTCTATGACTCAACGTTTAATCGCTCTAAGTATTCGTGGCCTAGCAAGTCAAGCATGCAATAACAGATAAAAAAGCTATTTTACACATAAAATAAGGATCAACAGGTATTTGACCAAACATGTGAAACAACATGAACATTTGTATGGCATTGGTCATGCCTTTGTAACTTTGGCGGGGCAAAAGATCACAATTTGCGTTAGATTCGCATGGTGGTAAGTTAATCAAGCATGAAGAATTTTCACTGACAAACCTTAAACCAGCTTGCAGATTCAGTCTACACATCGTTTCATCTCAGTACAGTCAAAAGGTCAAGTTAATCGGTAAGTGTTCTTCAGTCAATTTTACTTCATTAGATTCAATTCAAGTATTTATAACTTTAAAAACAGACACAACTGTATGTTTTTAAAGAGAAGATACATTTATATAAGTTGCAAATATTGACAATCGTGTTCTTTATCAATTGATTGCTATGAGAAATAGCAAAAAACTGGCCAGGCACTATTGAAACAAAATAGGTTTGACCAGTTCTATATTAACTCCGGTGCAATAAAATTGCATCTGACATTACAATTACATTTAAATCAACACAGGAATATATTCAAACTCAAAAGGTACAAATTTACAGCGTAGCTTGAGGCGATTATTTGAATACTGACAAAGTTATTACGCTCTTTTTTATAAAACCATTTTTATAAGAACGTCAAAGCTAAATTAGGAAAAAATTTACGAGCATAGCAAGAACCACGCCTGTGAGTGAATAGACTCAAACTATTAAGTTAACTTCAAAAACTAGTCTCTTGCTAGATTCCAACTTTAGATTACATAAGAAAATAATTAGAATATCCTCAGGCTGAAATCACCGACAAAATAAGAACGTTCCATGCTCAACTCCAAATGTTAAAAAACGTATATCACCAGATAAGAAATAATGGAAAGTCGCTTCTTCTTCGAATAAAATGTTGTTGTTTTAATGAATCAAGAGCAAACTGAGATAAACATGTAATCAAAATCACAAAGTAAAAAGTAGAAAAGAAAACCAAGAATTCTCACAACATTTATGAAATTGCAAACTAAAATGGTATGACAATCAAGAAAAGCAAAACAACGACGATATATAAATATTTTAAAAAAATTAGTTAACTGGCCACTCACAATATGTGTTGTATAAGTATTTCGGTCTTCCAGCAATGAAATAGAGGATTTTCAAGACAAAAATCAGTCTAAAAGAATAAATTAATTCAAACGGTAGAACACTAATTTCGGAAGAAGATATATGCTAATAGATCAGCGGTAAATTTAATTATTAGCGGAATAAAATGAATATCCTACTTAGCTGAATTTATTGACTCTTGGAAATTTTGAATTATAAATTAGTTGAAGCAAAAGAAGGTAAAGTATAGTTTAAAATAGTTTAGGAACAGAAATTTAAACTCGATGGACATAACACAAACGCAAAATGCAGTTCTATATTTAAGAATTTCGCTTTCGGATTAAAAATCACTGTTTGGATGACATCATATTTTCGGGTGCTTGTTTACAGGGAAAATAGCTCAGGCTTGACCTTTGATTTTCGGCAGGCATGAATGATTTCGAAATCATTCAAACAGGTACCAAGTTCACAAAGCATGAGCTGTGTTCTATGTAATCTCATATATATCGCATTGAGCTTATTCGTAATATTCCAAAAGAGATACAGAGTTGGTAAATTTTCTAGGTAGGCATTTTATACTTCTATATGATAATAGTAATCAGTTATAAAGCTTTGCTCACAAGGGTAAGCATGCGAGATGGGAAAAATATATTTAATACATTTATATCTAAAATGTTGTAATAAATTTTTTATATTCTTACATATAATTTTTTAATTGAGTATCTTTTAACAAACTGCAATTTTCAATTTATTCTATTCAAATGTACCTAATTTTGCGATGTATCTAATTTATCTAATTTGTCTATATACAAACACTGTTTTAATGTTCTTTTTTCCTTCATTTTCGTAGGCCCAGAGAACAAATCATAAATACACAATGAGTCTAAGAATAGCGGTATTCATCGCCATTGTTGGCATTGCCCTCGCAGGGGTCCCACACCACAAAGGTAAGCAAAACAATCATCAGTTGTCTACAATTGTATTAATATTAAAAATAACTCTGTTAGTACAAATACCAACAATATTAAGCAAAGTTAAACATCAAAAGATTTAGCTTCGTCTTTTGAAAAAGATCAGGCAATTTATTTTTTCAAATACAATCAGTAGATGTCTATAATTGTTGGATATTGAAAATAACTCTGTTAGTAAAAATACCGATCTATTAAACATAGCTAAAAATCCAAAAAAATGAGCCTTTTTTTAAAAAAGATCAGGCAGTATGTTTTTAAAATGAAAGTCAAAGACAGAAAATAATAATTTGACATTCTAGATATTGAAAAAAATATTTAGTAGTTTGTCAATGATTTATTTAGAAAGCAATTTACTTGAACTAAAAGTAATGTTATAACAGCAAGATCTTTGTCTAAATAAATACACAGAGAAGCCGTTCAGACAGTTAAAAGCAATTTATTACAGACATACATATATCTCTACGATTTGTTTCAACATATTTCGTATTTCAGTAACTCCTTATTTGAATGGTTACAAATCTATTTTCATAACCCTCAAAAGTATTTATCAGTGTTGTGGTCACGTAGTATACAGAAACAATATCCACAAATTTAACATTTAGATTAAAAAGTAGAAAAAAGTGTCATTTACCAGCAAAAAACAACACTTAAATCGCATCCCACTTAGAACATTTTTTTCATTTGTGATTGCAGATAGGAGATCACCTCAAGCATGTGGAGCTGTATGCCCAGCAACATGCGCACCAGTTTGCGCACCAGTCTGTTGTGCACCACCTCCACCACCACCTCCACCACCACCACCAGGCCCACCTGGTGCACCAGGACCACTTGGACCCCCAGGACCTAATGGACCCAACGGACCACCCGGACCAGGAGGACCACCAGGAGGACCAGGACCCGCTGGACCACCCGGACCCGCAGGAGCAGCAGCTGGACCAGCAGGACCCGCAGGAGGAGCCGGACCACTTGGACCCCCAGGAGGACCAGGACCAGCCGGACCACCAGGACCACCCGGGCCACCAGGACCACCAGGACGTCCAGGACCCCCTGCTCCACCACCACCACCACCACCATGCCCAGCGGTTTGTGTTGCACAATGTGTACCATCATGCCCACCACCATGCTGTCGTCGATAAACACTTTAACGTTCCTTATAGGAGCTTTTTATAAAAATGAACTTTTCTTGATTTACAAAATTATGAAAGACAGTTATAAGAAGTAAATTTAAACGAATGGAAACAGTTTATCTACGTTCCAGGATAACAATTATAATCACATGTGTATGGTGAAAACGATCAGCTTTATATAAACATTTCACAAATTATGTGTTGACTCTCTTCAGCTTGCATGGTTTTGTTGTTTCCTAGGAAGTTCCCAACGTATGGTATGAGTAAATGTAAACCTTAACACAACGTTTGTCAATGAGTTTCAGTCTTTCTTTCGGGGAATATTTTAAAGAATTTTTATTGGTGGGGATCCAATGTCAAACGGCACACAATGTTTTTCAATACTCCAGAATAATTAGAATTGAAATGACTTTAAGGTTTTTTTTACCTAAAGGGCATTTATTAGCGGGGAATATCAGGAAAACTTAACTGGTGGGCAAATCTAAGGGTCTTGTCGTGAATTTCTCCACTAGTTTGTATGTTAAAAGGTTCCATGTTTTCGTACATCTCATAAATCCGTTGTTCTGAAAATATAAAAAATGATAGTCGCAAAAACAGCAACTTTCAGTTCGCCTAAATAGTTGCGAATAGTGGAAACTGCATTGTTTGCAAAGTAGACAAAAATAAATACGTACAGATGTTCAAAATATTAGCAACCCCTCCCCCCCAAAAAAAAAAACGTTTCTTGTGCTTTGAATTCAACCTATCACAGTCAAAAATTATTTGGAATATGGCCTGTGCATCTGAACCGGTTAGGAACAGGCTGCTAATAGGCTATGAACTGGCATTCTTATGAGTTAAACCTGGCACAGCAACAAGTTACTTGGAATGTGGCTTTCGATCCTTAAACTAACAACTTTTCAAAAACAAGCACGTTCTCAATAAACTTTGATTTCTGTTGGAGTGCCACAAGGCTGAGGGCTATGCACCCTAATGTTATTGCCTATATTAATGGCTTTTTAGATGTTGGCTTTAAAATTTCTGTCAATGAAGAATTCGTGTTTCTGTTCTAAGTAATACAAGCAACAACAGAGGCAACTTTTTGTAACAATAGTAAAATTGACACACCAATTTCAATGCGATTAGTCGTCAAAAAGGAAAATCTCTCAACTTGAAACTGTAAACATCTCCTGCGCAACTCCGCATAGCTTCGCTTGTTTAAACTTTCCGGTTGAAACGGTTTTTCATTGTTTTCAACAGATAACTCCTTTGAAATTGGTGTGTCTACTTCACTATTGTTACTAAATTTGCCACTGTTACAAGCAACAGCTAAAATGGTAAAGTGATAATATAGCAAAAACATGATCACAACATTGACTGCACAATACGGTGGTATTTGCAGCGAGGAAATACGCGCGTTCTCGCTAGAAATTCCACTTACAATGTTCGATAACCTGCTACGAGCGCAGGGGTTACCAAACAAGAAATAGACGGGAAAGTCTGAATATTCAAAGAAAAATCAACTAAACAATCTAGAAAAATAAGGAAACAAACACAGGGGGTGTCGAGCTGTTGTTGTTGCAATGTATTCAAATGAATCATCTGGACGTTCTGATAAAATACATTTTTTCTAAAATGATTTTGTTTGAAAATGTGCTTAGTTTTAGGTAGCTATATACAATAAAAATTACATAAATTGTTTGGAACATGCTATCAAATCGTTTAGAGACATTGCATTGTAAACGTTTATAAAAGGTTCAAGCCTTGACACATCTTCTATAAATAACTGTACGAGCCTTATCCACAAGTTGTTCGGAATTTCCTAAAAAGCTACTCAAAAAGGTTCAAGAATTTCGAAAAGTTGCCATTTCTATAAACGTTGCCTGTTTCATAAAACGTTTTTCAACAAGTTGGTCGTTCTCGTCCATATCTAACCAATTAAGGCCAAAAATCAAATATGTCTCCACTTTTAAGCATTCTTCGACACACACCATGAATATCACTTACTACAGCAATCAAAATACAACAAAAGCTGGTGTCTGTAAAATTGCAAAGAAACTAGTAAAACTTAGGCTCAGCTAAAATCTTTATATTTTGCCATACACAGAACTCTCAATTGTACACTTAGTGAGCAAAGGTATTGCACAGGTACATAGGTGTCAAAAAACCCAATGAACAAAATTTGAAAAACAAAATAACAACAGAGTCGGGGCTTCACCCCTCTAAGTGTTGGTTTCAAAATTTCATAATTCTATTGGCATTTCGTTCATAATTTCATAATTTGATTTTAATTCATTTATGGAGAAATTTGTGTTAACTTTCAGACAAGACCGGATTCAATTTGAAGCACAAAATTTGAGGGGCAAAAATTATATAGGAAGAGATATGAGGTTTTTCGCCACACAGATCTCAAATGTTTATGTTAAGAAAAACTGTTAAAAGTTTATTATTTTGATAATTGTTTTGCTGAATGAAGCCTTTCCAGAGAGAATTTGAAGGTCAAAGTGAAGATGGAAATTTAAGGTAAGTGGACTTCAAATTAAGATTTATTATTGCAGAATTAATTCATGATTTAGATAGTCTTGTTAAGAAAAATAGACAGATTTCATTTGCAGATTTAGATAAAGCGATAAATATCATGTGAAAAGAAAAGAAATTAATACAAAATCTCATCGACAGAGCAAGAGGAGCTCAATTTTCCACAAAGGGTGATCTACCTCAAATGGCCATCTTCCCTTTGATCTTTAAGTTCTCTTTGGAAATTTCATTCAGCAAAACGAATTATCAAAATAATAAACTTTTAAAACAGTTTTTCATAGATAAACATAACATTTGAGATCTTCGTGGCGAGTAACCTTTGAGGCGGCTAATACTTCGCTATAGTATTCTTTACACCTCGAATTTAATGCGAATTGAAACCGGTATTGTCTGAACGTTAACACAATTTTTTCTCCATGAATAAATTAAAATAACATTTTGCTTTTTCTTTCAACGAAACACCAATGAAATTGAGAACGTTTCGATACCAACACTTAGAGTAATGAAGCCCCTGCTCAGTTGTTATTTTGTTACGCAAAATTGGTTCATTGGGTTTGTTGGCACTTTTATGCGCCATGATTCCCGACCTCGAGCCCAGAGCCCGGCGGGTACATGTCCCACATTAGACGGGGGGCGTGCCACGAAGATTTTATAAACCCACCAATCTTGTTCAAATTTTCTTGTATATCCAATATTAATGCTGGGTATATCATTCCAAACCTTTCTATAAATTGAACCAAAATACAAAGTTTATGGATCAACACTATATCATACAGATGTTGACAGATTTGGCACTCCATTCCAAAAGACACAAACAGTTCTCCAACATTAAATATCTGCAAAAACTAAATAAAAGATGTACAATCCTTTAGTTGCACTCGTGATTTGTGTAAAACATATATCGAAAACGATGGCTACGTACGATACAGTCATTCATTATTATCATATCTTCTAAATGTGTATGTTAAATCATTACGCTATTTCATTTTTTATACACTAGTTGGTACATTGTATTATCTTAATATTAGTTTAGCTCTGTTGTAAACCAACTGTAAAGAAAGAATAAATTAAAAGATTTAATCAATTTCTTCATATTCAAATATGAAGAAATTGTTTTCTTCAAATATGAAGGATGCATGTTTTCTTAATAAACAAAAATAATCTTTGGAAAGTGTTGAAACACAATGTACAATGGATAAAGTTGCAATTTTCAGTTTATCTACAACGTTCATTTCAGTCCATGGAATACCTGTACCGAGTTTTCAAAAGATTATCTTAAAAATTATCTAATTCTTTCAAAAAGCTCTTTTAAAAGTAATCATGGTCTAAAATTTTCTGTTCACTTCCTAAGAAGTAAAAATCTTAATATTAAAAATGACGTTCATGTTCAACAACACTATCCTCGCTTCGAAAAGTTCAGTCTTAGATTTAGCTTTTTTCAAACAAATCTTTTCCGTAGAAGAGATAAGCTTATGTTTAACTCTCTAAAACAACTAAACAAAATAATTCCAAACCTTCTTCACGACAAGAGACAGTTTTGGACCGGTTTGGAGATAATGTTGTCGTTACAGTTACACTGAGCGCGTGACAGTAATAATGTTTTCTTTATGGCTACGATTACAGTGTGACAAAAAATGTAATTTTTCGAAACTTTTAAATTAAAAGTACAAAAGTATGAATTTGATCTTACAGCAAAACCAGATCTACTGGTCAAAAGGTTTGAGCTAAAAATATAGATTCTAGGTAAGAAACTATGCAAGTGATCAATATTAAATTCGATTGGCAAACGAAAGATAGCTTCGATTGGCAAACGAAAGATACCAATTGCAAAGCAAACAATGCAGAAGAGATAAGAGACCAGCAATGCTCAAATACATGCCAAATTATTTTTTGTTAAATCATCGCTATTGGGAAATGAAACGATAATGAATAATCATAGTTAATATGCTTAACTGTTTAAATGCTTTCCAATACATGGCTTTGATACGTTATAATGCTCTTTTTTATTATTTGAATTACTTGACATGACTTAACATGGCATATAAAAACCTCTCTTTTAAGATTTGAATGAACCTTGACATGTAGCATGAGCCTTTATTCCAAGGTATATGGTTTCATTTTTAGAGCAAATGTAAATTTAGACACTGGACATGGCGGCATCTATAGCAGTATAATGTATGGCGGCATACATAACAGTATAGTGTATGGTGGAATACATAACAGTATAATGTATGGCGGCATACATAACAGTATAGTGTATGGCGGAATATATAACAGTATAGTGTATGGCGGCATGCATAACAGTATAATATACAGCAGCAAAAAGTGCAATTAAGCAGTCCATGTATGAAACGGTCATAATTTTAACAAACCTTTAATGTGCAGCCTCGTTTCCGAAAAATCACAATCAAAGGCAAATTGACCTGCAAATTGATTAAAATAGAAAATTAAAGACTGGGAAGGAGAATAAAATGACCTAGCAGGTGTTTATGGCGTTGATTGATCATATTGAATTGATTGATTATATTGAATATTATTTTTCTTATGGTAGAAAAGTCGTCGGGAGTTCTTAGTTGACGTTGATCACAAACCTGTCTTTTTACCTGTTTCTATTGCAATCATGCCATTGAACCGTGATGGGTTTGCTTGATCGCAGCTGTTCAACCTGCACCGTGCTCATGGTTAACGCCTCAGGCGTACGAAATTCAACAATGCCCTTTTGATCTAACACTCGAACAGCATAGCACGAAAGAAGAAGACGTTACGGTCTCTTAGATTAAAGGTAAGTGCACAGTTTGGATATAATTTGTATGAATTCTCGAGTAAATGATTCTAACAATACAAAAATAGGCTTGAATCAAATGAAATATTTAAAAAAAACATTTTTTATTGAAGAAGTCTCAGTAAGAAATTTGGGAAAATTGGTGTTTGAACTCTCTGGTAAGACTGGTATCTAAAAGATCATGATCATTGCAAAGCATCTGTTATCAAGAAGCAACATCGTTGATCTTTGTATAAAATATTAATAATTACAAAACCTAGCTAGATGGTCTCTCGGAACAATAGATGGTGTTCTGATACGATATTCGGCTCTAGAATTACAAAGCGAAAGGCTCTGGCTCAAACCAGCCTTCAAAACAGTTGATGCATACATAATATTACTTCGAGAAAGCAAGCCATTGTTTCAAAAATAATCGTTATAAATTGATTGTGTTTTAGTGCAAGAATAAAAATGAGACAACTAAGAATTATACTGTGCCTGTTGGCAGTCATCGTCTATATAGAGGCAAGAACGACACACAAAGGTACGTGAGACATTTCACAAAATATTTTCTTGCTGACTTCTTTTATTTTTTATTATTATTATTCTACTTTTGTCCATTATTATAATGTACAGTTCGCATTCACTATCTCGACTGCCCGTTATCTCGAAAATTCGCTATTTCGACGAATTTTCATTTCCCCTCGCTTTCTTATAAAACACTGCCCGTTAATTCGAACATTCTCCGGTTCGAGCAGATTTGAATTTCTTGTATGAGTTCGAGATAGCGGATGTCAACTGTACATCATTACTTTAGATTGAACTACACTTTCAAACATATTAAACCAAAAGCTGAAAATAGCTGTTAAAACGAACATCGTTGCTCTAAACGTCAGGAAAATCAATATTACGCGAGATATTCAGAGTTGACATTGATCATAACTTCCAAAGCTATCTTTAAAACAAACATAAACACAAGCCAAGAATTTATTATCACAAAACAGTTTCAAATTGTAAAAGACACCAGAGAACAAAGAATTGAAACTATAAACAGTTGTTAAACTTGGAAGTCAGTTCAATTTTTGCGTAGAGCAACTTTAAGGCAATAGTCTGTTGCAAATAGTCTACGAAATTTCCACTGCGGGAAGGGCTGCCCTTGATACGTTTAGTGCTTTATTTTTAAGGTTAAAATGGCATATTTTTAAATAATCTAACAATATAATAAACTCCGCACGTTATCTGTTGATAATATTTTAATATTTTTAATGAAACTTGACATTTCTAAAACTCGCTAAAATTTAAGTTACGCAAAAAATTTAATGCCACACTATCAAGGTAAACTTTTTTGCTTTATTCTAAATTATACGAAGTTGATATAAACAAACAATTGAGTCGAGTTATATTAAATTGAATCATCATAAACACGACCAAAATTCGTCTTCATTCAAACTTTAAACTTTACGTTTATTTAATTAAAATTCACCGATTTAAACTTCACTTGGGTACGTTATAAAAAGAATCAAAACCTTGAGTCCAGTTTGATTCAAATGTGATGAGTGGCTTCAAACGATAAATTTAATATAAATTTTTCATGAATTTAATCAAGTCTGTACGCAGGCTAGAATTTAACTGGTATAAAAATATTTGACTCAACAAAAATGCGATGTATATGAAATAAGCCTTACTACTCGATAAATAAATAAAATTATTCAGTTCAGTTTTCATTAGAGTCGTATAAAAACAAAATATAATCTTGATCTTGATTATTGTGGAATGCACCTCCAAACCTGGTATCAGTGGGCTGCTCATAATCTACGGGTAGATAGCACAAGTAATAGATCAAATTCTTTGCACGTGATCTCAGTATAGTGTTTATCAAATATTGCAAAAAATGGAATACAAAAATTTAATTGGAATACAAATATCAAATGGAATACAAAAATTGAATACAAATACCAACCAGTTAGGTATTTCAAATGTAAGCAACCAAAAGTCTTCTCATAGGAAATAAACTGACGCTAGATAAAGTTACGCCATAAAAAGCATTTTTCTTATCTAGTTGATTAAGGTTCATCAAGTCAACGCAACAGTTTCAAAATTGCGTTGATTGAGTGCAAATTATTGTGTCTAAATCATTGTCTAAATCGTCTAAAATCTAAATCATTGTGAAAATAGTCCAGCTTATTTTGTAATTTGATACTGTCTAATGGCACGAAAGTAGAACATAGAAGGACCGAAAAACAAGTAATGTAATATAAATTTAACATCAGCTGGCAAAAAAAAGATGAAATCAGAAAAGAAATTTGTCACAGTGTATTCTCATAGACCATATATACAATTTCCATATAATTTCAAACATTTTAACAACAATAACAAAACACGAAAACAACAGTGGTGGAACGACAACAACAACAATTCGCCTAAAGTTAGCCATTCTCATACGATTCTTTTTAATTTCTAAATAAAATGAAACATAGAATTAATCCTAGACTCAAAATTCGAATAAGTTAATGAAAATTATGAAACTTTGTATCGCCAGAATTAAATGAATCAGTCATTAAAACACATAAATATTCAAGATTGAAACAAATTCTAATAGAAACAAAAGTAACTAAAGAAACCAAAGTAACTAAAGAAGCTAAAGCTTCTGGCTATGCTACAATTATTTACTAATGAAATTTAATTTATTCAAATTGAAGTGGCTTATTATACTTTTCTCTTTTTTAGGTAAAGTTCATAAACGTCAAGCTGCATGTGGAGGGCCATGTCCTAATGTCTGTGCCCCTGCGTGTCTGCCAACATGCTGTGCAGCTCCACCACCACCACCACCAGGCCCAGCAGGACCAGCAGGACCACGAGGAAACGCAGGACCCCCAGGACTTAATGGACCACCAGGACTTCCCGGACCACCAGGCTCACCAGGTCCTGCAGGACCACCAGGACCTCCAGGAGCTCAGCAACCCGCTCCAGCTGCATGTCCAGCTGTCTGTTTCCAAGAATGCTTCCCAACTTGCCCTTCATACTGCTGCCCTCAACCACCTCCACCACCACCGTGCCCACCCGTCTGCGCTTCAACCTGTGCACCAGTATGTCCACCAGTTTGTTGTAAGAAGAAGAGAAGTAGCATCCACCATCACAGAGCAGAGAAGCCAATCGTCATCATCGAACGAAAGCATTAGACAGATTAATCAGAGAGACTCAAAGAAACTAAGGATGCTTTTGTAAAATACGTAAATCCTTTTAAAAAGCATACATAATCAAGCACACGAGTTTAGCGTAGACCAGAACTTTAGTGTGGACACGTTCTTGTTTAACACGAATGCCATTTTGGCAACAAGAACTTGAAAGTGAACTTTAACATTTGAAAAATCATTTGTATTGTTATTCTTTGCGAGTGTTAGAATTTTTAATTCCATTCAATGATGCAAAAATCAGCGCCAGGTTGATCAAAATTTATGTGATCAAAATGCTGGCCTTTAAGAACAATTTGAAAGTTGCAAAAAAATCCCAAATATACTTTTAAAGCCTTAGTAGACCTAGTTCTATGTTGTCAAGAGTTGGTTTTTGCATCATCTTTATAACTCATAACATTAGATAAGATTTTGAATTCAAATAATATGCTTCTGAAATTCTAACACATGCTAGTTGTTGTTTTTTCGTTTAGAAATCGAAATTCTATGTCATAGAGCGAGTCTTACAGACGAAGCTTTCTGCAGCTTACTGCAATATGTCTCTTTCTTCAACAATAGAAAAATCTGCTAAAAGAAAGATTCAGTTCTGAATATGATAATGCGATTTGACACTGTAAAAAAAGATTTCGCACCTTCAACGAAGCTTAGCTAATAAAGACAATCAAAACCGTAGCTTTCTTTGTTTAATTTGATTTGATTGCATGCAATCAGGGGTGTGAAATCTATTCTTTAAAATCGCAAATCGTATTGTCATTTTCGAAACAGCAATCGTTTGTCTTAGTAATGTCTCGCAGGTTCTTTCTTCAACAAATCAAGTCTGTTCGCAACATTTTGTCAATTCTACAATTGCTGATTCCACACAAATGTACTCCATAGCAAAACAAAACAAAAATTTGCAAAGACCTCAAAATAATTAAAAAACAATGGAATTTAAATTTCGTTTGCTAATGAAATCAAATAGTTATCCTTTTTCAATGTGCAAATTTTGAATCATTATTATTTCAAAAATTATTTGCAATGATTATCATTTCAAAACTTATTAATTAACAATTCAACTTTTGATCAACACTTTGTCACAAAAAAGGGAAAAAATGGCCGGGAAGTAAATTGACAAATCTTACGGATAAAGAGTAGTAATACGGATTTGAGAAGAATGTTGTATTGCTATTGCATCATTGTTTCAGAATTGTTGCCTGTGCTATCAATCAATGAAAGATTGCGGAAGATCACAAAGTCGCAATACCCAGTTAGAAGAAAAAGTTGAGATGATAACTTTCTAAACATACGAGATATGAATTTATACTTCGAGTAAGTAATTTTCAAACAATATTCATTGACAGAACAACTAACTGTAAATATTCATCTCTGATGTTCTCTTAGTTACAGAGAAGTCACCCAAAAGTCACGGTGAATGTCTTACAGTACTCAAATAAAGCTGTCACAAATTTAATGACAATTTCAAAACTTAAAATTTCAAAACTCACATTTCTCAACTGAATTACATTAAAACGTGAAATTAAAAGTAACACTTCAAACCATTGTCAGTCAAGTAACCATTAAAAAAACAAATTTATTGGATAAACGGATATCTTTTTTATCAATTTTATGTTCCGTTGGTTGAAACACATTTTGGAAAGAAAAATAAGAATAATTGTATTGCTTTTGCATTGTGTTTTTTCGGCATGTTGACAGTGTTTATCATGTAAGTCAGTAGAAGAATGCAGAAGATCATAAAGCTGCAATACATAGTCAGAAGACAAACTGGAGATAATAATTTCCCAAACGATACGCAATAATGCAAAACCAGTGGCGAAGCCAAAGGTCCTGCTGGTCCTGCTCAGAACCAAACATTTTCAAAAAAAAGAATTTTTTAAACTACAAAAATAGATTTTCAATGATAAAAATATTGTATTATGACTTGAATATTGGAATATAAACATTATTTTGATTGCCCAAGGTGTGTTCAGTCTCTTCCTCTTTGAAAGCAGGACCTGACACAGGGTATTTTTAATTTTTTACATCAGATCAGCACTGCATTGTTCTGCTTTTCTGAATTTTTATGGGTTATGATAATTATTACGACGAGGTCCTGCTCAATAAATATAGCAAGACCAAACCCTATGTTTCATGAATATGCTTCATAAAGTATGCCATGAACCATTAGCTCTGTGTGTGGAAGTTGAATTAAGTGTGATATGCCTTGGCTTTAAATCAATAATAACAAGGGGGAGGGAACGGGGCAGTCAGGACAATACATTTGGTAGAAATTTGGCAAAACTGTAAAAGATACATTTTTAAATGCTGTTTTGATATACTGTATTTTGTGTTTAGGAAATACTGGTATTTTATTGAAGTTTGCTGCAGCTTCTCTATAGTCCTAGGTACATACTACAAATTATAAGATTATTTGGCGTTTTTGGATGTCTTGCTAAATTTTGGACTTACTTTCCCTCTTGGGATGCCTCCTTTGGCTCAGATAGCTTCCTTTTGGAATACCAGGAATCAGATGATGCAGACTTCTTTGAGAATACAGGCCAAGTGGAGAAGAATGTGAGGAATTTTCAATTACAAATAGACTGATGACTGCTTGAGCTGAATATGAAATTATTCAGTTGTTGTAACTAAATATTACTGTAAGAACGAACTGCTAAAATTCAGAATTTTAATACTCACCAGTTTGGTTTCTGAATATTTTAGCAAATTATATGGAACTTAGCTCATGTTTAGGTTTGCTTTCAATAAATAGAAAAGTTTTCTCAAAACATTAAGTGGTAGAAAAGTCTTGTATCAATTGATTGTTAAGTCATTGTAATAAATGATTTCCGGAAGTTAAAATATATTTTTGTAATAAATTTTCAGAAGTAATTTTCCAAACTTTTTCTATATAATGAGCTCTTGGTGTGTCTCAACTGCCAAGAAAATTTTAGTGCATGATTGCTGATTAAATAATTTTTCATGAGAATGGTTCTCTTCATGAAAGTTCGGCTTCTTTATCATTTTAAGAACTGCTGCCTTCAATAAATATTATTTTCAGTTTACTGGGTTGGGTGATTTTTCATTTGCTGATTAAAGAAACCTTGAAGATAACTTTTGCTTGTGCATTATTATCATATTGCCCTATGAACCAGTAAAGGTTATTAAGTCAATCAAATCATATTTACAGTTATCATTTTGAAGTGAATACTAATTACATTATTAACATTTGTTGCTAGAGAATTTCACTTCCTGTCTTGCTATTGATCACTCAAATATAAGAAGTATAATTGCCCTTTTAGTGAGGGCTGTTAAGCAAAAATATCATAGGAATCGTGGATTTAGTGAGGAAGGCATGAAACTTGGCGAAGTTATAGATTTTGATATGCTGAACACGATTAGCTCGGGACCCCAGAAAAATGCCCCCAAATGCTATTTTTAGACTGGGTTAGTAGAGCCCAGTCCACTAAAATAAACATTTCACAAATCCCATTTTAATACATTTCGTTATCAACAGAAACGTGAAACTTGGCAAACTTACATATTTTTAGATGGAAAATACAATAAAATTTAAATCTTATCGAAAAATTGCCCCAAAGTGTCATTTTTCGACTAGGGTACTCAAACCCAGGCCTCTAAACCAACATTTGGTTATTTAATACCACCCATCAACAATGCAAACATGAAAATTAGTCTTCTTGTGTATTTTGACACAGAGAATACGATAAAATTGAGACCCCAACAAAATTTTGCCCCAAAGTACTATATTTAGTCTGAGGTGCTGGAGCCCAGACCTCTTAACAAACATTTAGTGATAATACCTTCCGTTAATAATACTAATGTACAATCTGGCAAACCTACATATTTTTAGATGGAGAATACGATTAAATTGCAGCCTTGTTGTTAATTTCCCCCAAATGCTATTTTTAGATAGCATACTCGGACCCAGTCTCCTTAAATAAAATTTAGTGATATCATACCATCTGATAATATTACAAACGTCTAATATCTGATAATACTGAAAATTAATCTTGTTATATATCTTTATACAAAATATGCGATACATTTGTGAGACAGTCTAAAAAAGGCCCTCAATTGCTATTTATAGTAATGAAATGGGTACTCGGACCCAGTCATCTCAACTATCATTTGCTTAAAGCCACCCACTGAACATAAAAACGCAATGATTTTCAGAATAAAAAAATCTAACATACCCGCAATGACTGCACGAAATAATCCCTGAACTGCGATTTGGCCAAATAACAACATCCGATAAACAACACGCGTAGAAATTAGTTTTCTAACACATTTTTAGCACTAATTTAAATATTTAAAATATGACATGTTTCTTTGTTTGATATTCATTTGAAACCTAAAAGTGCCGAGAAGACAATGCTGTGAGCACGTGATATGCTATGACCGATCATAATTTTGATACACGAGAACAAGGGGTAAATTAACTGTGAAATTTTGTTGCGAAAGAATAAATTTAGAAACAATGAGATGCTAATTGATGAACCAACACGAGGAGAATCTACTTTTAATTATATTCGTTGTGAATGACGTCCTTCGATGCTGTGGTGAAATTTTTACAAAATACTTGGATTTTATGGTTCCTTTCTTCCTGGAATCAAGCAGGTATGTTTTAGAAAATACAATATGTCGAAGAAAAGGTTTGAGCTTTTGCATGCTTCCGATCATTTTGATCATCGTCAGTCGACCACCAGAAAAACAAATTGGGACATTTGCTTTATTTGCCAAAAGGAAATTCCAATTACCCTGCTAGTTTTGTAGTGCAGTGGGTATAAGGCTTTCAATTTAAAGTTTGTGTTTTATGAATTATTCATGACACTATTTAATGTACTGAAAGACAAAAAAGTCACTAGGGTTCTAGGAGTAACTGTAAATTCCCAGGTTATCAGAGTATAATTCAGAATCTAAGAAACTTTGAGGAAATATCGGGCGTCCCAAAAAAACCTCACACGGGTTTTGCAAATATCAGGCAAAAACGTTAAAATGAAACTTTTTGTAAACACATCTATTAAACAGCCTGGCAACATACGAGTAATTTGTGACCTCGATTGTTAATTATACAAATGTAGCGGCGATGATATATCCAGAGACGTAGGAACGGGGGGGGGGCACTAGGGGCACTTGTCCCCCATTTTTTTTGCAAACATGGAAAAAGTGCCCTCAAAATTGAAAAATGTGCCTTATTTCCAAGTGAAAAATTGATAAGTGCCCTTTTTTTACTCTGATAAAATTGAAATTTGCCCTTCTATAGGTTTTCATCAATCTTTATCTGAAGAGCAATTTAAATTTCTTTTAAGGAATGTTTAGGGCAAAACTGGTCAATATAAAGCAGCAATTTTTAGGATTAGCTAGCTCGTAATAAGCGTGAGCAATTAGTTAGCTTCAGTAAATTTTTTGATGGCCTTTAAGCAGTTTATTAATGTCATAATGTATTGAATAATATATATTCTAGAAACTAGGTATTAAACTATCATGAGAGTGTCATTTCAATTTAAGTATACATTCGTTATATTAGGATATTAATGTTATATTCGTTATAATATTTCAAATAATAAGCTGCAATGTTTGATTTAACCGTATGCTCATGTAAAGATCATCCCTAAAAGCAGAAATGAGGGAGCGGTGTTTAGGGCCTGGAAATTAAAAACTGGGTGTGGCCAAAGTTCTCTTTAAATCTTGTGTCCCCCCCCCCCCCAACTATTCAAATGCTTCCTACGTCTCTGGATATATCCATTTATGTCCAAAAGTTTTTTGCAGCGAAAACAAAACGTTTTGCAATTGCTGCGGTTTAGGCCTTACAATAAAAATGTCATGAGAGTTTCGAGTCGGTCAATTTCGCACCTTTCAAAACTACAATTTAACAAGAGAAAACATTTCTCGGAAGTTAAACAAAGCGTCAAGCAATAAGACGTCAAAGAATAAAGGAATCAAAGATACATTTTCTCTCTGATATGCCAGCATAATATATCAGTGTACTAAGGTCCTTAATGTACATAGTGTACACAGAGATTGGAAGAGCTAGATATGCCAGCATAATATATTAGTGTACTTAGGTCCGTAGCGTACATAGTGTACATAGAGATTGGAAGAGCTGGATATGCCAGCATAATATATCTGTGTACTTAGGTCCTTAGTGTACATAGAGATTGGAAGAGCTGGATATGCCACCCTAATATATCAGTGTACTTAGGTCCTTAGTGTACATAGAGATTGGAAGAGCTGGATATGCCAGCATAATATTTTTGTGTACTTATGTACAGAACGTACATAGCGACAAGAAGATCAGTATATGACAGCATAATATATCAGTGTACTTAGGTCATTAGTGTACATAGCGTACATTGAGATTGTAAGAGTTGGATATGCCAGCATAATATGTCAGTGCACTTAGGTCCGTAGTGTACATAATGTACATAGCGACAAGAAGAGCTTGATATGACAGCATAATATATCAGTGTACTTAGGGCCGTAGTGTACATAGTGTACATAGAGATTGGAAGAGCTGGATATGGCAGCATAATATATCAGTGTATTTATTTCCTTAGTGTACATAGCGACAAGAAGATCAGTATATGCCAGCATAATATATCAGTGTACTTTACTACTGTTACCCTCGTAGAGGCTCATATAATTTCAAATCTTGATCCTTCAAAATCTGTTGGTCCTCACAGTGTTCCCATAAAATTATTGAAAATTCTGGGACCTCAAATCTCTCATCCGCTTGACAAACTCGTTAATCAATCATTCGTTGAAGGTATATTTCCTTTTAAACTCAAGCTAGCTAAAGTAATCTCTCTTTTCAAAAAGGTGACTCTGAAGTAGCCTCTGATTATAGACCTATTTCTCTGTTACCTCTTTTCAGTAAATTGTATGAAAGATTAATGTACAAAAGACTCTACTCTTTTATCACTTACCACAAATTGATATATCCCTTGCAATTTGGATTTCAGGAAAATCACTCAATCGATCATGCACCAATTAGCATGACTGAGGCAATAAGGTCTACTCTTGGCAATAAAAGATATGGTTTCAGTATTTTTATTGATCTACAAAAAGCTAAGTGTACGGTTGCTACTAGCCAAAGTAGCCTTCTTGCAAATTTAGACAATTGCGAAGCTAATAACTCAAAAAAATTACTGAAAAGTATAAACAATAAAAACCTGAAAATAGTAAACAGTTGTGATGATACTGACCTGTTCATGGTAGCAACAAAGTATCGTAAGTTTTAGATATTGTATAATTGTATTAATGTTCTATTGTATAATTGTATTAATTTTTAAAATTGAAATCCTAAAATAAATTAATGTAATGGAAAGCAAAGGAGGGAATTCATTATGAAATGCCATTTCTGCCATTACTATCTATTTCCTTATCATGCATCATTTTTCATCATCATGAATCTTCTTCATTGTATTCTAACTCCACCCATCATGGTAATCATAAACGTGATCTCCACCATTTTGCGAGTTGCTAGGGCTTGTTGGTACCAAACCTTTTGGCATGCCATACCCAAACATTTGGATTGGAAAGGAAAGTGTTCCGACCAACTGGAAACGCGTTTCTGTATGATGAAAAGCAAACATTCAAGCACTGTATGTTTTTTGTCTCAAAGTGCAGTACTGCAATGAAACGGGAAATCGTCAAACAATAGACATTCGACAAGGACTGTAAATAAACAAGCTTTCCTTTTCCTTGGGGTCTGGAGCTAACAGAATATGAGAAACAATTTCTTCAAGAAACCTTGCAACTGCGTCAAGGGTTGTAAAGGGTTTTTTTCGTGATCCTTGATTGGCCAACTCAGAAAGTCCGTGAGCCATGAATTGAATATATTTCATTTCGTGAAACGTGATTCATCGTTAGAACATATTTTCAGTTTTTTCTGTATCTTAGAGCAAATCTGTAGAATATCCTTATTCCATTACAATGAAAAAGCTTGTTTTCACTTGATCGCTCCTGTCGCTCCCACTTCCTCACTTCTTCCATAAAACGTGGAAATCGACAATCTCTCCTTCTTTGACATCTTGTCTAGCCATTATTATAAAATGAGATAACAAATTGGTTTACCAAGCATTGGAAAATGCGCAGAATCTCGCTGTGATCGCTGATTCTTGAAATTCATAGTTCCATTAAATATTTTGGATCGCTAGAGTCGCTCCTGTCGCTGATATAAAAATCTCAGCGATAAGATGTCGCTCGCAGCGCCAGACGCTGTACAATTTTTCAGCTCGAAGCGACAGGAGAGATCAAATTGAAACCAGGCTTTCGTTTCCATGCTTGTTTCCTCATAACAACCTTGACAAATTAAAACGAGGGTTGATCGGTTTTTCTGGCAAGGGATTCCAGTAACAAAGAGAGGGGCAGGGAGAGTATGCACCCTGAGGGTGCTTCAACATTTTTAAATTTATTTTTATGCTCGTCTCCTCCTGAGAAACTGAGACTGAAAATACATTTAAAGATACATAGCTTAAATATTTAGTGATATTTAATATTCCGTAGCCCTAATGTATCCCAGTTTTTTAACACAGGTGCCCGGCTAAGTATTTTTTCATTCGGATCTTATTTTAATGGGGCCCAATTGCAAAGGGGGTCTTGTTTTTATTTAGCCTCCCCTTGCATGGAGTCTTATTTTTATTTAGGACACCAGAAAAGAGTCTTGTTTCTATTTAGGCCTCTGCATGGATGTTTTTTATTTGGAGCCCCTGGGAACAGTCTCGCCTTTCATTTGGGTCACTCAGCAGGGAGTCATTACGTTTCTTTCATAAAAATAGACATTCTAGTGAAATTTGCGTGAAAATGAAAAGTTTCATTAATTGTAACAATAACAATTTCATATATTGTATAAATATTAACGTAATGTAAACTATCTAATTGTATGAAATATCCTTTTTGGTATATATATATATATATACCTCTATTCTAAGGGCTCTATCATCTTGTTTTTTGGGTAGACGATATTTTCCGTGAAAGCTATAAATTTTAAGGTGTGAGCCGTGAATTCGGTGAAATTTATTTCGTGATCCGTGATCAGGACATAAATAAAAAGATGCACGCTAATGAGAAAATGGATTTGTAAAACCAATGCCATAAGTAAGTATAGTGTTTTCTGTTGTAGAAAATCAATTTACTAGAACTAAATTTGTTTTTTCAGCGTTTCGAAAAGCACTTGATTTGATCTAAACAATCTCTACTATTTTTGCAAGAAAATATTCAACAGTACATAGGAATGTTGACGCCAAATGTGGTACCGGGTGGTTCAAAAATTGAGGTCACTTTTAAAATGTAGACATAGTAGAGCAACACAACTTATAATTTTGAAACTTTGACTTTCATGATCTTCTGCCTGTATAAAAATGGTGGTATTTTTTGCAAAACGTTTCAATGGGAAACATTCATCGATAGTTGACATAGGGTATGTTGATAACGTGAATAGCTCTTGCCATGTTACAAATTTACCAGGTTGGTCCTTGAATTTTTCATTATGAATTATATTTCAAAATCAGCAAATTGTGTCTTTCAACCACTTTTAGTCTTTGATTATAAGAGATTAAGGGGTGTCAATTTTTAGCATATGCAATCCAGTTCTCTTCCCTTTCCATCTTGCTCGACTATCAAAATGGTTCAACCAACAATAGAGCAAAGGCTTTGGGTTTGTATCTAGATGGCCCACAATAATATAAATAATATTAATAATAATAATAATAATAATAATGCCATAAAAATAGAAAATAGAAAAAGGAGAACAGTGTTTTTCAAATGAGTGATCAATTGAAGAGGAAAATACAACTCTTTTCTTTATTCCAGTTTCTATCTTCAAGAAATGGTCTGCTGCTACTTTGGTTCTTTAGATATTCTTGAAAAAGATATTAAGCGTGAGGCTTTAGGCTGAAAATCATATTTTCAAAATCGTACTTTGTGTTGCTCTACCATAGCAACACTTCAAAAGTGGCCTGGCAAGTATGCTTTTTATACAACCAGTATACAATCAAAACATTAAAAGGAATATTCTATCTTTAAATATCCACACAGGTTCATGATAATATCTAAATCATTGTTGTTATACTATAAGACCTTCTTCGTGGTTGCATGATTCTTACATCTGAAGAAACTGAGAGTGCAGAGCTTTGATTTCCTGCCTTATCTTTGTCAAAAAAGGGCTTGCCTGTTTCAAAAGCAGTCTTCCTTGTCTCGATGGAATCGCTTACAATGTCCAATGGTTTACTGCAAGATCTCTGTCTCGTAAACTGTGCTGTTAACTTGTTCATGAAAGACTTCTTTTTTGCTATTTGTCTATCTCCAATTTTTCTTTGATTGAAAAACATTTTCTCTCCTCTTATGGATCTTAGCATATTGTGAAATAAATTTTGAACATTTATGTCATATGCTGCAGAGCATTCAGAATATAGCCAACCATTTGCTTTTGCAAAACACTGAGCTTCGGCTCTTTGTACTTGTCGTAAGTGAGTTAAGTCCGATTTAGTTCCAACCAGTCCAATGTGAATTTTATGTTGTCGTGGCTGTTGTTCGATTCTATGTTTGTATTGTAACACCGAGAGAAATGAGTTCGCATCAATTGTTGAAAACGCAATAATGAATGCATCTGCCGTTGACATAAAAAGTTTTCTTCTGAAAGTATCAATATCCTGTAATATAAAACATTTTTCAAAAACATAGAAAAAATTTTAAACTGTCTAATCATTCTATTGACTATGGTCTAATGAAACTAAAACTTGTCAATTTTTCCCTCTGAAAATGAAATTTTTGTTGGTAACACAGCCAAGTTTCTCTAATTCCACTTTTATCGTTAATACTCAAAACCTTCAACATTTAATGCTGAGCAAAGCTTGCTAGCTTTAATCTGGTTAGATAAAAATTTATTTTAAATGTTGCTTACTTTATCTGCTGTATCAAGAACCTCAATTATGTCTGTTCTTTCTTCAAATGATATTTTCTTTGAGTATGAATCTTCTAGAAAATAATTTGGAGAAGATGAAGTTCTGAGCAATTCAAAATTTAAAAATATTAACTCACTTTGTCAACCACATTTTGCGTCATGAATTGTAGGGTAAGAACAATAAATATTGATATGAAACTAGGCCAGAGACGTAGGAAGCATTTGAATAGTGGGGGGCACAAGGTTTGAAGGGCACTTTTACCACATCCAGTTCTTTTATTACCATGCCCTAAACACGCCCCCCCCCCATTTCTGCTTGTAGGGATGATCTTTACATGAGCATACGGTTAAATCAAACATTCCAACCTATTTTTTGAAATAATATAACGAATATAACATTAATATCCTAATATAACGAATGTATATTCAA
>JAYJMH010037210.1:0-15830 GCA_036873815.1 Phacellophora camtschatica
TTATGATTATGATGAATATAATGATTCTGATGATTATGATGATTATGATTATGATGAATATAATGATTCTGATGATTGTGATTATGATGAATATAATGATTATAATGATTCTGATGATTATGAATATGATGATTAGGATGATTATGATGATTACGATGATGAGCAACAACACATTTGTTCAGTTTGCACATGATAAAATAGTTTTAAATGGCCAAAAAGGAACTTTAATATCTTAAAACCAAAAATAACGAAAACGTTCTTCAAAAAAAAAAATTGACTTACAAATTTCGACAAAATTTCTTCTCTCTTTGTATTGTCTTCAGTTCCAAATGCGTCTAATCTCAACTTCAAAGAAGTAATGTTTTTCTTGTTGAGTTGAATGTCGTCTTGCAGTGCCTTTGTCTTTTTCAATTGACGTTCAGTAGAATCGAGATCTCTTCCAAAATGCAGTCCAGAAATGATGTTTGATTTTTCATCGAGCCAACCTTCAATTTCGCTTGCGTCGTGTAGAAACTAAAAGGGAACCAAAAACAGTCACAAAATATGATATGACGTATGAGTCAACACACGCAAGGGGCACTTCACTTCATAAAATAATACGAAATCTCTCTGAACAAAATAATTTTTAGATATTTTTAAGCATTTTTCCCAAAAAATGAAAAGATGAGAAGATATGAGAAGAAATGGGCTTTGGGAAAAGTAAAGTTTGTATTTTATTCCCACTTCGATGCTTCTTATTCCACTTGTCCTACATTCTGTATTTTTATTTTCGTCACAGGGAAACAGGCGGGAATAGGAGAGTTCCCTATGACAAAAATAAAAACACAGAATATAGAACAGGGGCAATGAGGAAAATTGAATTAGAAGGAAGAAAACACAAACTTTACTTTTCCAAAGCCCGTGCTCCCATTAAAGGATTGAAAGGTCCTAGCGAAGCAACATTTTAGCCAGCCCTTAAAAAACAGCCAGAGAAAATCGTCCAAAACCAATGATAAAGTTTTTGCACTTGAAAATACAATTTTCCATCTAAAAGAATAGATTTCACACCTCTGTGTGCACTCAATCTAAACAAAAGAAAAATCGAAAAGAAAAACTTCGTTATTTTATTGGATGTGTTATGGTTTCAAGGAGTGAAATCATATCTTCAGAGTGTGAAATATTATCTTGAAAGGTGTGAAACCACATTATCATGGTAATAATAAATCCTTTGTTTTACAAAAGAATATTTTGCTTTAAAGATAGATTATTTTAACTTTCCAATAACTAGCGTGGAAAGTTACAATGGAAACCATTTCTAATAGTAAAAGTGTGTTGAATATTAGAATACTTTCCTAGCACATTATTGGCAGAATAATTCAACCCATCTCTATCTAACTTGCCAAAAATATAAGAAGCCAAACAGGATAATAAAAAAAAACCAGTTTTAACTCCGGGTTCAATAGTTTTATCTAAAAAACCCATATTGGTTTTGATGCATACCTGAAATGAATCAAGATCATTTTTTAGATTTTTCCTTCGAGCACTACAAGCTTCTTTCAGCGAGTGCAAAGCATTTTCCATTTCCTTGCAAACACCAATGCTTTCTTTATCAAAATTGGAACCTTCCTTTATCAAGTTGCAAATGCTCGCTGAATGGCTTCTCAGTTGGTTTTCAATTGCCTGTGAAATAACGAAAATTGAAGTTCGAGCATAAAATAAATTTGAATCTGTAATGACGTAGCAGATAACAAGAAATGTATCACGATTAAAGAGAAACAAATATATTTTTAAAGAAAAAAGAAGATAAGAAAAACATCTGTTAACCGCAAGTGCAATGTCCCTTTTATTTTATATTTTCGAGCGGAAAAGTTAAAGAAAATGGTTTTCAGTTCAAATGATTTGTGAGTTGCTGGAACGAACTTCATTGCAAATCTCTAGCTTTACATAAACTGAAGACATTTCAAAATTCACAGAAAACTATGCAACGTAAAAGCGTCAAATACTGACATTTCAAACAATATACTTCATTACAATGGAAAGTTCTGAAAACAAAATATTGCGATTTAGAACATGACAACAAGATTTGCGATTTAACGAAATAAATTCCACGCCCCTGAGCGCACCCAATCAAATAAAATTAAACAGATAAAGCAATCATGATTAGCTTGACTGAATTGAAGGCATAAAGTATATTCTTTACACTGACAAATTGCACTGTCATGTTCAGAACAGAATCTTTTATCTTAAAAAATCATTTCTTGTTAATTTTTTGCAAATTAAAATTACATACCTCGTGACGATTTAAAAATCTTTGTGCAGTTGTTAAATTAGATCCATATTCTGCATTGTCAATCTGTGCTTTGTGTTCATTCAGCCATGACATTTTAATATTCACCTCAAATAAAAACTGTTGCAGCAAAAAGGAGTCGTCTAAAGCTCTCGTTCTAGCATCTGCATCCTGGATAATTGTTGTCATTCTAAAAATAAAGGTGTTTATAGTTACACACTAAAAATATATTTTGACATTTTGTTATTAAGCAAAAGCAACAGTTGCGGTTCCAAACAATGCGATTTGCGGTTTGAAAGAATAGGTTTCAAATACTGAGTGCACTCAATCAAACTAAGATACAAACATGAATTCTATATTCGCTTAAGATATTTGAACATAATTTATTTTTTTTAAATGCTACAAGCAGCAAGGGAAAATTTTGTAACAATAGTGAAATGGACCAGCCAATTTCAAAGCAATTATCCATCAGAGATAAAGCAAATTCTCTCAACTAGAAAATCATAACAAGCAACCTTCGAACACAAATTGAGTGAATTCACTTTGTTTTCAATGGATAATCGCTTTGAAACTAATGAGTCGATTTCACTATTGATATAAAATTTGCCTTTGTTAGAATGATGAGGAATGCAGTTTAAATTTATCTGATATCTTCTCTCACTTTTAAGATATCTACTATTTTAAAGTACCCTTTGATGATGTAATATTAGTTGCAAAATCCCCACAAGTAAACAGAAACATGGCTTCAATTAATATATTTTGCTTTGGAAAAGTTACATTCGTGAACAAGTAGATAAACCATCAAATTCCTTCAGGTGAAATACCGTATTAAATTTTAATTTCTGTAAAGCAAGAATCAAATCTAAAGAGGCGCTTACTGTTTATTAATATGATCAAACTTCGCCATATTTGATTCTGTCTTGAAATTACCATCTTTTGACATTTGCAAAGCCAACTGTTCAAGCTCCATGACGTCATTTTTATGTTGGTTGATTTCTTTCTGCAGTGTCTGGAAAATAATTGACAATTAATGGCTTTGAAATAATATACATAAAGTGAGCAAAGCTTCATTAAGATAAGGTCTTTTTCTATTATCCTACCTTTACAAGTTATAAATTTAAAACTCTTTAGATCATGCATAAAGTTTATCATAATGATGAAAAAGCTCCAAAATATTTCCAGGATATACGTTATTAAAGAAACGAAACTAAATGCAAAACAAGGCATGACAACTATTTTCAAATCGGGTATCCCAAAAAGAAGATAACAAGCTTGATTTAATCGGTAAATTAATTAGTAAAGATACTGGCTTACCGTAATATTACAAGAAAGGAAATGTCTAACATTTCACTGAAACTTTGCTACCTTACTTAGTTAAAAGCTTTGATGTAATCATGATTGGAAATCTGGTGTTTTAAGATAAATATCGCAGTACCCAAAGCATCAATTTTGAAGAGTAGAAGTACCAAATTTAAGTTAGCAAATCAATATTGCAACTCATACAACGTAGGATACATTGAAGCAGTATCCTTTTGGGGCACCAATGTTATTGGGACACCCAGCAGTATAAATGTTGTTTAAAATGTCCTACCTGATGTTTATTACGTAGAAATTTAACAGTTGCTAAATCGTTTCCACAATCTTTGGAGCTCAAAACGTTATTGACCTGATCACACCAAATTTCAATATCGTCAATTGAATTAGAGAAAGCCTTTGATTTTGTCGCTTGCTCGAGTTTTTCGTGCTTCTCTTTGGAATTGTTCACGAGTTGCTCCCATTTTTCGTCAAGCATGTCCAGCATCTCTTTTGCTTCTTCAAATGATAAATGCTCCTCAGATATGATGTTTTCTCCAACCTGACATTGAAAAAACGTGAAGTACATATATTTATGTATTTGCAAAAGATCTAGAAAAATGAAACAGAAATACTGATCAGCGTTTCTTGATGTTTTCAAAATGATGTTATCAAAAAGGTAGAATATCAACGTTTACGTACATTTTGCTTTGACAAAAAAAAAAACACAAACGGTCACCATTTTAAATATACATAAAGACAACTATCTTATTGATCAGAATAACAAAGCAAAAAGAGCAAGTATTAAAATAAACAGAAGTGACACTTGTTGCTTTATTCCAGTGTTCAGAGTTCATCTCAAAATTGATGTTTGTCAGAGCAGTTCTGAAATTGAGCAAAATTAATGACACTTTATGTAGAAATATACAATGCAAAAAAGACTTCACAGCTTTGAAAATCACCTGTTCTAGTCTGTCTTTTGTAAGCATGTTAGAGATGACCTCTGCTTGTAATGCTTGATGCTTTAAAACTTTGCTTTGTAAATTTGATAAGTCTTCATATGAATCATCATTTACAAGTGCTAATTTGTCATCTATCCATGACAGAAACTGTCAAATAAAACACGCGAAGAAATTTAGCTTTTTGCGAATTTAACTCTTCACATCCGGAATTATTTCCAATTAACAGGAAAATCTCATCTAAATTTAATTTTGCAGGGGGTAGCACTTAAAAATCAACTTAATTGAAGAGATACACTTACGTCGAAATTAAGTAAAGTTGTGTCTGCATTCCTCCTGGAAATATAAAGCCTCCTGGAAATATAAAGCCCCATGGCTCTTCCCGGGGGTAAAAGCCGAGTGATTATCCGGAATGATTATCCGTTCTATTGTGTTACAGAACTAGCATTGCTTTCAACATTGATGAAATTCCCGTAAGTACAAAAAACGTCGACACCTTTTGACTTTTTGAGAGAGAAAGCGGCAAGAATAACGATCTACAGGAACATACAGGAACAGCCTCGAAACCAGGTGCTATTTCCGAAAAGGTTTATTCAACCTGGCCAATTAATTTATTCTTCAGAAACAAAATAGTTCAGATGTTTTGTAAATGAATTTAAACCATGTTTTCCCCAGTACTTTACAGCAATTGGTTGTGATTTCATTAAGATTCCAATATAAAACAAAAGCTATTCCGAATAAAAAACCCTGTAAGCTTCAAAAATGTAAGCTAAAATGTGTTTCAGCTTTCAGCGCATACTCTGAATAACGGTGGAATGATTTCCCTCGTATAAACAAGCAACCTAAAACATTATCTCTGTGAGCAGGGTGGAATTTCGCAACACGAAAGATTGCGGTTAGGACAATAAGACATGACAATAAGATTCTTGATTTGAAAGAATATAATTCACACCCTCAACGCAGTCAAGCTCCTCAAAATAGCTTTTTCTGTTTGCTTTGATTTGATTAAGTGCACACAGAGTGCGAAATCTATTCTTTCAAATCGCAAATTGTATAGTCGTATTTGAAACCACGAAAAACAGAGCCAAATTTTTAAACAACAGTGAAATTGACAAACCAATTTAAAAGGAATTGAAAACAATAAGAAACCATCTCAAATAGAAAATGTAAACAAGCGAAGCCATGCAGAGTTGCGTAAAAGTTGCCTCTGTTAGCAGCAACCTTTCGTTTTACAAACCCCAGGGCTATTATCTCTGTGTGGGTAAATGAATTAATTAACCATCTGGTCATTAAAATTTACTACAATTTATTTGTGATATACAACATAGCCTCTTGCATAAAATGTAAAGATTTTATAAAATAAGCATTGTATTTTGATAAATACGATAAATAAATAAAATATTCGGATCAAAAAATCCGTAAAATACGATGCCGCAGTTCCGAGGGGCACTTCACTTTCTCGAAAAAGTACAAAATTTGTAAAACAAATTGATTTTTTAAGAGATTTTAATGATTTTATGAAAGGTATACGAGAGTGAAATTCCCTTTTAAGTTGTTCAGTCACAAACCTCTTCGATGTTGCCTCGAAATTGTTGAAATTCTTGAGATTGCTTTAATTCGTCTTGTCTTTGAACGAGTAATTCATTGGTCTTCTTTTGAGATTTAAGAATTTCTTCTTTCTTAGCAGCAATACTAAAAGATTAACAACTAAGAATATCAAAATAATGATAGAAATTTCAAGAAAAATTGCTTCAAAAATGTTTCGACAGAAGCAAGCTGCATAAAAATTTGGCTTATTCTGTGAAAAGATTGCGTTTATCCTAAGCAGGCACGTAGACATGAATATATTAATATAAATCATGCACCTTCCATGGATATGTATTTTGTTCACCCATGCGAGCATTAAATGTGTATTTAACAAGACCAGCCTCAAAACTGGTTTATCAAATATATAGTTGCTGCAGATACTAAACTAGGGCAGTGATTCAAACCGAGTATTTTGCAGATTCAAATATATATAATAAAATGTATTAAGTGCATGAAAAATACGGCGTCTAAATAACAGGGGTGATTTTGTAAAACAAAAGATGCGGTTTCAATTTGCGATTTGAAAGAATAGATATAGATTTAACACTCTGAGTGCACTCAACCAAATCAAAAAAAACGAAAACAGCAAAACTGTATTCGTTTATTATTTTTTGCTTGGCAAGTTCATTCAAGGTTTTGAAATCTATTCATCACAGTGACAAGTGGCATTGCCATGTTTAAAACCAAAATATTTTGTTTTACAAATTTCCCTCTGTTGGTATTTTGTTTACATTTTTAAATATTTTTATTGTTATTAGATTTTTCTTATAAAAAAGAAACACTTGCAACTAAAAATGGTTAAACAAAATCAGTGTCTCAGTTTACTCTCACATTTCAAACAAATTTATTGCATGTTTATTTGATGAAAGTAGACTTGCCCTTTTGTATCATAATGACCAGCAGACATCAGATCGTCAGCAGAATTTATAAGTTTGTTTAACTTCTCTCTCTGTTGTGTGATCTGTTGCGACGTTTCATCGACTTGTTTCATTAATGAAGTCACATTTTCCATAGAAGCCTGAAAGAAACATGCAATGAAGCCCCAATATAGGAACCACAACTTTTAAGAGTTTCACACAACACAACAAATTTCTGAAAATTGCTGTAATTTTGAAGAGACTAGAAACAAAGATTTTGCAAATCAATGGAAGTTAGCGTAATCTAGTTTCTGCATCTTGCGAGTAGACTGAGTCCCTTGTGGAAACGAGGTCTTTCGATCTTCTCATGCTATTCCTGCCACTCTAGTTTAGGGGTTCGTGATTTTAAACAGCAATAAAAAGTGTATAAATAATAAAAACGTTTTCAACAAAAATTTAATTGCTAGATATTTTAAAAATTAGAACTGTTGGAAATTGTAGAAGAGATTTTATAAACATTTTCGTATACAGTAGTTATTTTGTGACGACTGTCACAAAGTGCCATACCCCAAGATCTTTGGATTTAAGAAGCTTTTGAAAGACATCGGCTTTTGAAATGAAAGAATCCGCATCACGGCAGAACGTCTAAAACAAATAAAAATATTCAAAACATTGTATATATTACTTGCAGTTAAAATTTTCACTCATTGCAGGATTTAATGGCAACAACCACTAATCATTCTAACAATAACAAACATACCTAAAAGAAATCTCCAAATGTTTCTAAAACGTACCAAAATTAAAGTTTTATAACATATCAAAATTGAATTTTGTCTAAAAATTAAAAGGTCCTTACCAAAGCATCTTTGCATTGAGCAAGCTTTAATTTTCTAGATTGCCATAATTTAGGCAAAGTTTGTTGATGAAGTTTCAGCTCGTTCAGATAAGGTTTCAAATTCTTGGATGTTTGGCTCTTTTCTATGAGGCGTTCTCCAGATGTAATAACGTCATCAATCCTGGTGAAGAAAACAACATAGCAATGATCATCTAACAACTTTCGTTAACAAATATGCATTGTGATTTATTGTATTTAGATTTATTATTATTATTATTTACGGCCCAAACCAGATAAGCTTTGCTTTCTTGTGGGTCGTGTAGAATGCAATTTTCATATCTAATTTTATTATATCATTGATCTGTAAACTTTTGTATTCTCGAATATAAATGATGCTGATGATGATGATACTATCTTTTGCCTACATGATGCTGCATTTTTGGTCAGTTTTTGTTTATAAATTTAGCAGAAAATTGCGAGGGCAATCTGCATTTTTGAGTTAAATATTTTGGCGTAATTTTGTATAGCATGTCTTACCGCGCATGCTAGGATTCATAATTTTGGCGCAGTTCTGAATAGCATGGTACCATGGTACCTGTCCGTTGTTTTCCTCCTTACATTTCATACTTTTCTGTAATTTCAAATCTTAAGTATGATATCAGAAGAAAAGCAACGGGAAGTTAAATTCTTTACTTTTCGTTATAACATAAATAATTAATGAGTAAATATATACATATAGGAATACTATATATACTGTTGTAAATAAATCATTAAAAGCGTTCAGAAGCGATGTTGCCTTTAATATTTTTATAGAAGATGTTGCCTTCAATATTTTTGTTTTTAAACCAGCTGATAACCTTTCATGGCCATAAGAGAGAATTTGTTACCTTTTTTCATTCAAATGGGCTGATATACTGCGAGGCTGTGTCAATACATCGCTTTAACACTATCGAGAAGATGTCCTCTGAAGCCAATCAAGATAGGTTATCCTTACCTTTGAAGATTACCATTTGTTTCCGTCAACGATTCCTCGTGTTCTCTAAACATTTCCTCTGCTAGTGGCACGTGTTTTGGTAAGTGATCACGTGAAACCCGTTCCGTTGCATCCTTGGCCCATGTTACCTGTATAAGAAGGTTTATCTTAAACACTTTTAAAAACAGCACAAAAAATCAATTCTGTAAATCGGTAAATAAATTTTCTTACAATAGGATTACAAGGTTCGCCACCACAAAATAGATTGGCTACCGACAATCATTCATTTTGTCGATTTCGATTATTAAAGTGGGAGATGATACAGAAATGCTAACTTAGAATTAAATAATTTCTTACAATCTTTTCTCTGTTGACTTTTGCGCAAAAGGTGATTTTCCACAAATCTCTATATAACTTTAGCTCAAAAAGATCGCAAACCTCGATTACTTGTTTTGGAATTCGAAACGAAGAAACAAAGAACAAAGAAAACTCTATTTGCTGGGGTATAGGAATTCATCTTTTCCCAAAAGACAGTGTTAAATTTGTCTTACGAAAAGTAAATTTCAACATTTCGGTTTTGCAAGCCAGGCCATTCCCAAGCCAGGAAAATATATACTTCTTCTCGTCCTTCTCCGTTTGAGTTGATAAAAATTTGTGATCTTTTGAGCTTTAACAAAATTGAAATTTTTTAAATCATTTTATTGTGCCAAAATTAATAGAAAAAAAATCATAAACAAAATTGTAGTTTTAGTATTATACCTAACCTGAATCGTCCCAATCGGCTGAGTACATAATCTATGGTAGCCCATCGAATTTAGCTAGAGTGTTGTCGCCCTGAATATGAATGGAACGTCGTCCTTAAACGAAACACCTTTGTATTTTCAATAAAATCTTTGAATTTGTGATAACTGTATTTGGTAACTTCAAGTCAGATGCACTCTTTATAAGATTAATTGTTTCCAAAATGTCTCAGAGAATAAACTGATGGTAAAAAAGAAGGTGTTTCATTTCAGAGCGACGTTTCATTCAGAGCAAAGCTGCTTTATTTTTTATAACATGCGCAGTACAAAATAAAAATGCTGTCGATGGAATGTAAAAGAGTATGCAAAATCGTTGGGTATAGGAACTGTTAGATAACATACCATATCTTCGTAGTCAGCTATAAAACCTTGTTGACCGTAGGCTTGTTGCAGCAAGTTCTTTCTTTTCGCAGCTTTGGCCTAAATTAAACGAATATAACGCAAATATGATAGAAATTGTGTAATATAAATAACTCAACAAAAACAATGCCGTTCAATGCTGTGGATTTCATTTCTCGGATGGACCAATACAAACAGCCAAAACTGTCTAGAAAATTTTGCATCATTTTGAAACAAAACAAACTGATAATTCACTAAAAATACAATAAATGTGTGTTGTGATGAAAGCAAATAAAACTCATATTTTCGAAACAAAGCATGTCAAAAAAGCAAGAAACCTTTGATTTTAAAAATGTTTTTATGTTCTAAACATGTTGAAATTGATGGTAATGAGTGCAAATTGTGTTATAAAGGATGTATAATATAATTTTCGATTAATGTTCAGTGAGCAAAGGTATTGCACCACCTTGTTCAAAACAGAGGCAAAAAAATGTCCTACAGCCCAGTCAATAAAATTTGCATAACAAAGACGTAAGAGTCCATTGCACCGCACTAGGTTTTTGTGGGAAAACAATCGACACTTCGCTGCCTTTCAATTAAAATTAGAATTAAAAGATTACTTCAGTGTTTTGCTTGAAAAATTCACTGCAAGTTTAAAGCAATGTCTTTTTGAAAACTTTTTGAAGTTGGTATCTATACAAATTAGCGATAAAATATGATGTTTTTCAAAGCAAGAATGTACGGTAGCTATTTGATATTTTTCGAATCAAGAAAGTTTCAAACTTGTAATGATCAAATATTTGCTGAGAGAAAGCTTTCCATAAAGATATCAAGGAATGAAGTATCAACAATGATTTCAGGTGATTAGATTATGTCAAACTCGACTTAGGTGGCAAGAATGAGTATTCAACATGTTCGAAAAACAACCAGTCTGTGGCAGTGGTATTTCGGATCCTCGACTGGCCCCAAAGGGACAATAGTAATCCTTAGTAGGGACAAATCGCTGGAATATCTCACTGAAAACTAGGGATCTCCTGTTCCCAGGGGCTAGAGGGAAATAATAAGCTCCCGACCCAACGATAGTTAACTGCAGGTGTCCCTTCATGGGGCAAGGGTCCTGGTTGTCTGTAATGAATTAAGAAATCTCTTTCAGTCTTTACCTTCAATTTGTCCCATGCATTCACGACTTCTCTCTCGCTGGAATCAACATCTGAACTGGCTGTTTTGTGCATTCGACGCAAACTGTGAATAAAACAATTGTGTACAGTAAAACTATTATTTAAGAAATCTTTAAATATACAATTATATTTTATGAAAAATGTAGATGAAATATAAAAAATTATGGATCCTGTGTTTCCCTGAAAATATCAAGACTGCATTATAATTCCCCAGAAAAATGTTGTTTGTAGTATGCTAAACTCGAAAAAAACATTTACGAGATTTAAAGTTCAACAATTTGAAAACTATGACTTCAACTGTAAATTTATTTTTTTATTTTAAGTTTTATTTTATAGTTAGCCGAAATGAACACATTTACAGCTAAAAGTTTCGAGTACTGCAAACAAACTGTTGATTTTCATCCAATAAACAAAATTTAATATCAGTGGCTTATTACCTTTTGGAATTTTCTTTCAATTCTTCAACTTTTTCTCCAATTGCAGTTAATTCATGCTCAAAATTCTAAAAAAACAAACAATTAATTTGTGCAAAAATACTCTTAAATTTGAATTAACAATAAAAAATACACCAGAGAAATATTTCCATTGCAAGTAAAGGATTTTCCTCAGTAACATTTCTTCAACAAATTAATGCTTAATAAAATTTAGATTTTGAAAAATAAAAACGACAAGAAAATTATGAAGCTTGCAATTCTTATTGCCAAGACCAACAACGGACGACCCAAATCGCTTTTTAGTCAGTCTCAGTAGGCCACTTTTACTGTTTTTTGGATACATAATGTTAACTGTTTTTGCAGCCAAGTCGACCAGATCTCTCCCTGGAGAGTCTTTGTCCTACATACAGTCCTCCGAGCCGAGCTCCGCCCCTGTCTGAATGATATGATTTTCATAACTGTATGAATCTAATTCATCACTCACTGCAAAATTGGTCATCACTGCACATTTAAATAAACCTTGTAGCAGAGTACAAGCAAAATGTTCTGCAGATAGAGGAGGCCTATTGATCTTAGAACAATGAAACAAAACTTTTTTTGAAATGATAATAAACCATAACTGTTTTCAAAATCATTGGAGACACTGGACTGAAAAGGGTGACCCTAAAAAACTGAATCCGTTTACAGGGATGTAGCTCGAAATCAGCGAGATTACAAATCCCAAAACGACGTGATATCCCAAACTCTATAGCTTTTCCCTTCGGGCATCGTTTTGAGTACAATCTTCGATTTGTAGCTTCGCGGATTTCAAGCTACACCCCTGCAAACAGATAGTTTGTTGGAGTCACCCGGTACAGAAGACATGTTTTATTGATGACATACAAAAACATTCTCAAATCATTTTTATTTTCATTCATAAAAAGGGAGATGATCCTTCAGCCAATCGATAAATTTCTAATCCCAGGGGGCAGTACCATTTAACGTGGATAGGGGGGCGTGTCCAAGAAAATCTTAATCTGACCCAAACATATATATAATGGAAGGAAAATGCATACCCACGCCTCCCTACCCAATAATATAGGACACGCATCCCTACCCAAGTCAGGTGGTGCTGCCTCCACCCCCCCTCCTGGGCTTTCAATCTCTTACTTGATGTCTCCTTTGCAAAGCTCTAATAGTTTCTTGGTTTTCGCCAATGTTACTGTCAGATAGTTGAATCATTTTCTCTGAAATCCAGCTCTGGGCTTTAGCACAAGAATTTAAAAACATCTCAATCCTTTAAAGAAAGAAAGATCAAAATACAAACTATTATATATATGTTTAGAAATACTTCTTCCTCAAAAATGAATTAAACAGACTATGGCAAAGAATTTGCGTTTCAGGATTATGCTAATTTATTCAGATACCCAATGGCTACGATTTGTCAATATTATAATAACAACGTGCTGCACATGAGAGTATCGTTATGCAACAAATAAAATGACAAAACCAAAAAAAAAAACAAGATAAATACGATAAATGATAATAAAAAGGATAATAAAAAACTAAGCATATTATATACAATATAGGTAAATCAATAATGTTACGTCATTAGGGAGTCACACTGGGACCCTCTGTTCTGATTTTATTGGCATTGGTAATGAATATTGCCAAATCTTTAATACGGTCTGAGTCTTCGTTAGACACAATGATTTTATTCTTTTAAGATAACTCCATAAAACATGGAATTTGTGACTGAAATGAGTTAAATAACCTATTTCTGAGTTGGTCACAAGTTGTGTAATCTATGAGGAAGTGTTTTTCCGACTCGACCTAGTTTAATGTCCAATGGACACACATCCTATTTTCTACTCGGGTATTACCAGTCCGCCGGTCAGTTGCAATTAACTGAAAATAAACAAGAAAATGTAAGAAAGCAGCAACAAAATACGTATGAAGTAAACAGTAACCAATTCAGACATTGACACGAAAATACGTTGTTTATTTCAATGGAAGTTAACAAAGCTAGTCGAAACAAGTCGTTGACATACATATATTAACATAAATTACGTACCCATGACTTTTTACTAAATCTTCTTCTCTTGCATGCTTCAGTTTTAAAAGTTCTTCGTATCTAAAGAAATATTTAATGCTTAAAAATATGAAAATAAATGGTTTAAAATTTGAAGTAAAATGAGGCTAATTTTTCATCTGATAAAAAAATTAACGAGAAACGAATAACAATAAAGGCCAAAAGTAGTCTATCAGGCGCAAATAACACAAAGTAAATTTACACAAAGAAAGCCCATGTTTTAAAATTTCTTTGCCATAAAATTTTATACCAAAATAAATATTTAAATGTTATAAAATATACTAATAATAATATTAATAATAAACATAATCTAACAATTCAAATAAATTAACACCTTTTATTCATGACTTGCAGCTTCTTGCTAACATCTTCTTTGCAGCTAGAATTTGCACTTTCAGTAATAACCTTCCCTTTTTCTTCCACGTCTTTGTAAGATTTTTCGTTTGCAGATATCTCATTTTCTACCCTCTAAAATCAAAATTTTATATCAGATTTTAAACAGAGGCATATTTCCATTCAATGATGTTATATGTTATTATAAATTGGCAACTAAATTTTCCTTGCCCATGCCTGCTCCATGGCACAGAGCATATTTGAATTCATTCAATAAATTTATAAATGAAATAATGCCGGGTGGCCCAAATAAATGTCATCATCATTTTAAAGCTGCTGCGAGGGAGCTGTGGTTTTGATACTCTTTTTTTTGCTTGACGTTGATGTAAGAGGGTCCAACTTAAAGTTTGATACCTTGTTTGCCAAAATCTACTTGAGAAATCCCATTCCAGAGATATACTCGATGAAACCAAAAATAGAGGATTTATGCTGCTGCAACCTGCATAAAATGCTACATAACGGTTTTGAGAAGCACATTCATTTTGGTTTTCCTTAAACATATCCTCCAAGGTTATATACTTAGTATATTTTGGCAAACAAGGTATCAAACTTTAGGTTGGAGCTTCTGCGTCGAGCAGGAACAAAATTATCTAAACTAAAACTCCTCCATGGCAGCTTGCCAACGCAGGACATTTTTTGGTGCCCCGATATATCTTCAATTTAATTAAAATTTATTCATAGAGCATACCTTAAGTACAACATGCTTTATACGACCCAGGGACATCAGTGCTTAACACAAGCATGGGCCGCGTTTACAGAATAAATTGCTTTAATGCTCAGCAAAATTACGACACTCAGCTTACGACATATATAACAGAGTCAAGTTTCCTAACAATAACGAAATTGACAGACTAGTTTCAAAGAGATTATCCCTCGAGAACAAAACAAAACTCTCTCAAAAAATGTTGCGGATGAGATGTTATAATTTTCCAGATTTTGACTGATAATCATTTCCTAACAATCATCAAACAAGCAGAAGTAAGAATTTCAACATTTCAAGCCAGGCAAATTTTTAAACTTCGAGCCAAACATTTTGATCTCAAGTATTATTGAAATGAAAAAACAAAACAAATGCTAACGTTACCTCCAAAAGTCGCTTGATTGTCTCCACAGTAATATTGTCATTTAATTTCGTCCAGCGTGATAAATACCTTATCTAGACAAAAACAGAAAATAATATAAATAAATGAATGAAACATAATACACCATTTTAACGAAAATGCGCCATTATGGATTTATTCAAAATTTTGCTCAGTGAAATTCTTGACTTGAAATTAAGACTCCTCGTACAAAACTTGGACACTGTGTGAATTTTAAAATGCCTATCATTAGCTGCTGAATTTTTACAAGAATTCAAAATTTGAGAATTCATAAGGGATTTGACCGTGAAAAACGCTCTGAAATGTTTCACCCCGAGACACTTTTACGGTCAAATCTCATATTACTAAAATGCCTATCTGCGGGAGCAGGGAATCTTTCCCGCGAAACAACAGGATCGCTCATCCGCAACTGGTATATCTTTGCCCGCGCCCTCGGCCCCCCTCGAGCTCTGGTTCTTTTTTCCCTTCCTGCCTCTGCTGCTCTCCGCGAACGACCTCTTCGCTTTTCGATCGTGCCTTTCGCGACTCAACAAAACTCCACGTCAAATGCTCTAGGCCGCCGTGCGTTCTCGATTGATTTCGTGAACAGCAGCAACCACGCGTTGTCTCCAACTTCTTCCTGCCTGCTTTTTTTCTCAATGGCCGCTCTTCGTCTTTGTTCGTCGCTCTCATACGGCGGCTCTTTTCTTCGAGCTTTTCGACCACTCAGGACAACGCGGTGAGTAGATGATATTTCTTTAACAAT